>JAESUZ010004873.1:0-25798 GCA_017311185.1 Proteles cristata cristata | reverse complement strand
GATTTTTACTATTTCTCTTCTTCTACTGGGTTTGGGGTGCTCTTGTTGCTCTGCCTCTAGTTCCTTTAGGCGAGTTGTTAGATTTTGCACTTGCGCTTTCTCTAGTTTCTTGAAATAGGCCTGTAGTGTAATGTACTTTCCTCTTAGTACTGCCTTTGCTGCATCCCATAGAGGCTGGATTGTTGTATTTTCATTTTCTTTGTTTCCATATATTTTTAAATTTCTTCTCTAATAGCCTGATTGGCCCATTCATTCTTTAGTAGGGTGTTCTTTCACCTCCATGTTTTTGGAGGTTTTCCAAACTTGTTCCTTTGATTGATTTCAAGTTTCAAAGCATTATGATCTGAAAGTGTGCATGGTATGTTCTCAATCCTTTCTTATTTATTGATGGATGCTTTATTGATCTATCCATTGCTGTAAGTGGAGTATTAAAGTCTCCTGCTATTAGCACATTCTTGTCTATAAAATTGATTCTGTTTGTTGGGGCACCTGGGTGGCTTAGTCGGTTAAGCGTCCGACTTTCGCTTAGGTCATGATCTCGCGGTTTGTGGGTTCGAGCCCCGCGTCGGGCTCTGTGCTGACTGCAAGCTCAGAGCCTGGATCCTGTTTCAGTCTGTGACTCCCTCTCTCTCTGACCCTCCCCTGCTCATGCTGTCGCTCTCTCTCTCCTAGAAATAAATAAAACATTTAAAAAATATTTTAAAAAAAGACATTGATTCTGTTTGTGATCATTTGTTTTAAATATTTAAGTGCTCCTATATTCAGTGCATAGACATTTATAATTGTTAGTTCTTCCTGATGGATGG
Source organism: Proteles cristata cristata (assembly GCA_017311185.1). Classification (NCBI taxonomy): domain Eukaryota; kingdom Metazoa; phylum Chordata; class Mammalia; order Carnivora; family Hyaenidae; genus Proteles; species Proteles cristata. The sequence continues at coordinate 24,992 of JAESUZ010004873.1, read as the reverse complement.
ACCCTGTAATTATTATATAATACCCTTCTTCATTTCTTGTTATTGTCTTTAATTTAAAGTCCAGTGTGTCCGATATAAGTATAGCTACTCCAGCTTTCTTTTGACTTCCTGTAACATGATAGATATTTCTCCATCGCCTTACTTTTAATATGAATATGTCCTCCAGTATAAAATGCGTTTCTTGTAGACAAATAGATGGATTTTGTTTTTGTATCCATTCTGCTACTCTATGTCTTTTGATTGGAGCATTCAGCCCATTTAAATTCAGTGTTATTATTGAAATATGTGGGTTTAGAGTCATTATGTCCTTTGTGTGGTTCATCCTTGTGGTAGTGTCTCTGGTGTCTTCGTTCCTTGCAATACTTCCCTCAGAGAGTCTCCCTCAGGATTTCTTGTAGGGCTGGCTTAGTGGTGACAAATTCTCTCAATTTTTGTTTATTTGGAAAGACTTATCTCTCCTTCTATTTTGAATGACAGGCTTGCTGGATAGAGGATTCTTGGCTGCCTATTTTTTCTGTTCATCACATTGAAGATCTCCTGCTATTCCTTTTTGGGCTGCCAAGTTTCAGTAGATAGGTGTGTCACCACTCTAATAGGTTTCCCTCTGTATGTTAGGGCCCTTTTCTCCCTAGCTGCTTACAAAACTGTCTCTTTGTTCTTATATTTTGCCATTGTCACTATGATATCCCGTGCAGAAAATCGATTCAAATTAGGTCTGAGGGGAGTTCTCTGTGCCTCTTGTATTTCTTTTTTTTTTTTTAATATTTTTTATTTATTTCTAGGAGAGAGAGAGAGACAGCGTGAACAGGGGAGGGTCAGAGAGAGAGGGAGACACAGACTGTGAAACAGGCTCCAGGCTCTGAACTGGCAGTCAGCACAGAGCCTGATGCGGGGCTCGAACCCACAAACCGCGAGATCATGACCTAAGCGAAAGTCGGACGCTTAACCGACTAAGCCACCCAGGCGCCCCATCTGTGCCTCTTGTATTTCAACGTTTACTTCCTTCCCACGGTTGGTGAAGTTTTCTGCTATTATTTGTTCCAGGACTCTTTCAGCACCTTTCCCTCTCTCTTCCTTTTCTGGGATTCCTATGATACGGATATTGTTGCGTTTGACTGTATCCTTAGCTCTCGAACACTTTCATTTTCCTGGATTAGTTTGTCTCTTTTTTGTCAGCTTCTTGTTTTTCTATAATGGTGTCTTCTAAATCAATTATTCTCTTTTCTGCCTTTTCAATCCGTGCATTGGACACCTCCAGTTTATTATGTATTTCATTTACCGCATTTTTAATTTATCATGCCTATTTTTGTTCTCCATGTTATTTGTATCCATAGTTTCTTTGATGTCCTCTATGCTTTTTGCAAACATTGCGATTAATTTTACCATTATTGTTCTAAAATCTTGTTCAGTTATGCTGCTTATATCTGTTTTGAGCAGTTCCTTAGCTATCAATTCTTCTTAGAGTTTCTTTGGAGGAGAGCTCTTTCGTTTCGTCCTTTTGGTTACCTTTCAGTCTCTTGTTAGTTTTAAAGACTTGTTATGCTCTCTGCACTTGTGAGTGCTGCTGTACCCAAGAAGACTCTTTGACTGTCCAGGGCCTATCCTTTGAATGGTATCTCTTGGTCTCTCTTGTTGAGATCTTGGTTATTTTATTTTCCTACTCTTAGTGGTATTTGGGACTCTCCACCATGTGTACTTTGTCTTGTTTCTTGAGGTAGCCCTGCAGAAGAAAACATACAGACAAACGCACAGGGAACAGAGGGACACAAACGCACAGACAGATACAACAATCACGCTAACAAAGAGGGAAACCTCAAAAGTAATGAGAAAAGGTGGAGGAGGGAAGATGAATGGAGGAAATAAAAATACATAAGAAAGTCAAAAAGAAGTAAAGAAAAGGAAGAAAGAAGAAAACCGATAGACAAAGATCGGTTTAAAGCATATAACTGGATTTCCCAGCTACAATTAAATAGCCGGGTGTATGCAGTGCTGGTTGAAGAGCATAGAGAAAGAGAGATGTGATAGGGCAGAGATGAGGCAAAATTGGAGATAGAATGAACAGGCAGAAGGGATAAGAGGCTTTTCTCAAAGAGCTAAAGGGTGGAATATGGTTCGAGAGGTGAAAGAAAGAAGGTGGTGTTATTCAGAGAAAGTATCTAGTCTGATTACTCCTGAGAGGCTTTCTTTACTGCCATTAACAGTTCCGCTTGTCGCTGCTTCCTTGTTGCCTGGAGTTGAGTGGAGGGTGGGGCACGTGTCTCAGCCTCAGATCCGCTGTGGTCAAGCAGCAATACAACCCGAGTGCATTTGAGGAACATAGCAACTTCAGGTCCGCAGAGTCTGCGTCGCCTCACCCCCCTGCAACTCCTTTAGAGGCCTCCGCAGCTTCAGCAGGCAACTATTCGCTCCCGCAGCCGCCGCTTCACCAGGCGCAGTTGCCAGTTCACCGGGTCACTGCCACTACCACTTCACCCGGTGCCACCTCTGGCGAAAGCATTGATGCTGGTTCACGGGACCGCCACCGTCATGGATGGTGCCGGGCGCACAGCAGTTCAGTTTTTCCTGGCGCCTTCTGGGACCAGGGCACCTAGTTTAAAGTCAGCATCCCAGCCAGAGCTAAAAAACGTGGTCTTTCCAAGCCGAGGTTTTTTTCTCTTCTCCAGGGATGGTTCTATGAGCAATCTCAGCTTTTCTTTCCATTCCCCTGGACTCGCGGCAGCTCACCACCACTCGCCAGTTTATCACTCACCACAGCTGCAGGCAAGCTGGGTTCCGTCCCATCCCTCTGTATCTCTGGGTCCCGTCCCGCTTTTATCTTCCCCAGTTCGCACTCACGCACTTATGAGGTTTCCTTCTCAGTGTACTCTGTCTCTTTCTCTTCCCAAACCCCTGTGACTCAGTGTCCTACGACTTCAGGCCTTCTCTGTTTGAGAGATGAGTGCAAGCGAAATGTACGATGCTCCTTACATCTCCGCCTTCTTGCCTCCTCCCTATTTGAAACTTATTTTACTTCTTTTACCACTTCCTTCATTGCCTGGTTCTTAGATAGCGTATCCTGGGGCTCTGGCTTGCGGGTAGGAGAGCTGTGTGGGGCTTGGACCAGAGGGAGAGGATGACCGGCTGGGGGAGGGGAGGTAGGAAGATAAACTACATCTTGATCCCTTCCGCAGTTAATGGACACTTGGGCTCTTTCCATGATTTAGCTATTGTTGAGAGTGCTGCTGTGAACATTCGGGTACATGTGCCCATATGCATCAGTACTGCTGTAACCCATGGGTAAATTCCAAGCCGTGCCATTGCTGGGTCATAGGGGATATCAACTGTTAGTTTTTTGAGGAACCTCCACACTATTTTCCAGAGGGGCTGCACCAGTTTACATTCCCACCAACAGTGTAGGAGGGTGCCTGTTTCTCCACATCCTCGCCAACATCTAATCTCCTGATTTGTTTATTTTAGCCACTCTGACCAGCCTGAGGTGGTATCTCAGTGTGGTTTTGATCTGTATTTCCCTGATGAGGAGGGATACTGAGCCTCATTTCATGTGTCTGTTGACCACCTGGATGTTCTCTTTGAAGAAGTGTCTGTTCATTTCTTCTGCCCATTTATTCACTGGATTATTTGTTTTTCAGGTATGGAGTTTGGTGGGTTCCTTATAGATTTTGCATACTAACCCTTTATCTTACATGTCATTTGCAACTATCTTTTCCCATTCCGTCAGTTGCCTATTAGTTTTATTATTTGTTTCCCTTGCCGTGGAGAAGCATTTTATCTTGATAAGGTCCGAGTAGTTCATTTTTACTCTTGATTCCCTTGCCTTGGGAGATATGTCAAGTAAGAAATTGCTGCTATTGAGGTCAAGGAGATTGTTTCCTGCTTTCTCATCTAGGCTTTTGATGGTTTCCTGTCTCACATTCAGGTCCTTTATCCATTTTGAGTTTACTTTTGTTTATGATATGATAAAATGATCTAGTTTTATTATTCTGTATGTGCTGTCCAGTTCTCCCAGCACCATCTGTTAAAGAGGCTGTCTTTTTTCCATTGGATACTCTTTCTCGCTTTCTCAAGGATTAGTTGGCCAACATTTGTGGGTCCACTTCCGAGTTCTCTATTCTATTCCATGGGTCTATGTGTTTGTTTTTCTTTCAATACCATACTGTCTTGATAAAGACAGCTTTGTAGTAGAGGCTAATGTCTGAAATGATGATGCCTCCGGTTTTGGTTTTCTTTTTTAAGGTTACTTTGGCTATTCAGGGTCTTTTGTGGTTCCATACAAATGTTAGGATAGTTTGTTATAGTTTTGAGAAGAATGCTGGTGCAATTTTGATTGGGAGTGTATTGAATGTGTAGATTGTTTTGGGTAATAATGATATTTTCACAATATTGATTCTTCCAATCCATGAGAATGGAATGTTTTCCATTTCTTTGTGTCTTCTTCAATTTCCTTCATAAGTTTTCTATAGTTTTCATCATACAGATTTCTTATATCTTTGGCTAGGTTTATTCCTAGGTATTTTGTGTTTTTTTTTTTTATGCTATTGTGAATGAGATCAGCTTCTTAATTTCTCTTTCTGATGTTTCATTGTTGGTGTATAGAAATGTAACTAATTTCTGTACGTTGATTTTGTTTTTTTTTTAATGTTTTTTATTTATTTCTGAGAGAGAGAGAGAGAGAGAGACAACGTGAGCAAGGGAGGGTAAGAGAGAGAGGGAGACACAGAATCTGAAACAGGCTCCGGGCTCTGACCTAGCTGTCAGCACGGAGTCCAACGCGAGGCTCGAACCCACGAACTGTGTCATGACCTGAGCCGAAGTCAGACGCTGAACCAATTGAGGCACCCAGGTGCCCCTGTATGTTGATTTTGTACCCTGCAACTTTGCTGAATTCATCTATCAGTTCTAGTAGGTTTCTGGTGGAGTCTGTCGGGTTTTCTATGTAGAGTATCATGTCATCTGTGAAAAGTGAAAGTTTGACTTCCTCTTTTCCAATTCTGATGCCTTTTATTTCCTTTTGTTGTCTGATGGCTGAGGCTAGGACTTCCAGCATTATGTTAAACAACAGTGGTGAGAGTGGATATCCCAGTCATGTTTCTGATTTCAGGGGGAAAGCTCTCAGGTTTTCTTCATTGAGGATGATGTTAACTGAGGGCGTCTCATAAATGGTATTTATGATGTTTAACTAAGTTCCTTCTATCCTGAACTTCTCAAGGGTCTTTATGCTGTGTTTTGTGAAATGCTTTCTCTGTATCTATTGATAGGATCATATGCTTTTTATCTTTTCTTTTGTTAATGTGATGTATCCCATTGATTGATTTGTGAATATAGAATCCGCCCTGTAACCAAAGAATGAACCCAGCTTGATCATATTGGATAATTCTTTTTCTGTGATGTTGAAATAGATTTGCAAGTATCTTGAAGAGGATTTTTGTATTCATTAAAGATATTGGCCTGTAGTTCTCTCTTTTTGTTGGGTCTCTGTCTGGCTTGGGAATCAAAGTGATACTGGGTTCACAGAATGAGTCCGGTAGTTTTTTTTCCATTTCTATTTTTTTGGAATAGCTTGAGAAGAATGGGTAGTAACTCTGATTTAAATGTCTGGTAGAATTTCCCAGGGCAGCCATCTGGCCCAGGGCTCTTATTTTTTGGGAGATGTTTGATAACTGATTTGATTTCTTCACTACTCGTGGGTCAGTTCAGGTTTTCTATCTCTTCCTGTTTGAATTTTGGTAGTGTGTGTGTGTTTAGGAATTTGTCTGTTTCTTTTAAGTTGTCCAGTTTGTTGGCATAAAATTTTTCGTGGTATTCCCTGAAGGTTGCATGTATTTCTGAGGGATTGGTTTTAATAAATCCATTTTCATTCATGATTTTGTCTGTTTCATTGCTCTCTCTCTTCTTTTTAAGAAGCCTGCCTAGAGGTCTGTCAAGTTTGTTTATTTTTTTCAAAAAAACATCTCTTGGTTTTATTGATCTGTTCAACTGTTTTGTTTTTGTTTTTGTTTTTTGGAGTCTATATTGTGTGTTTCCTCCCTGATTTTTATTTTTCTCTTCTCCTCCTGGGTTTGAGGTGGTCTTGTTTATCTCCTTCTAGTTCCTTTAGGTGTGCTGTTAGATTTTGTACATCCTCTTTTTCTATTTTCTTTAAATATGCCTGGAGTGCAACGTACTTTCCTCTTACGACTGCCTTTGCCATATCCCGTAGAGTTTGGATTGTTGTATTTTCATTTCATTTGTTTCCGTATATTTTTTTAATTTTTTCTCTAATTCCCTGATTGCCCCATTCGTTTTTTAACTTCCATGTTTTTGGAGGTTTTCCATACTTCTTCCCGTGGTTGATTTCAAGTTTCATCGCATTGTGATCTGAAAGTGTGCATGGTATGATCTCAATTCTTTTATATTTATGGAGGGCTGCTTTATGTCACAGTACGTGATCATTCTTCAAGAATGTGTCGTGTGCACTTGCAAAGAAAGTGAATTCCATGGCCTCAGGATGTACAGTTCTAAATATATCTGTCAAATCCACCAGGTTCAATGTGTCTTTCCAATCCATTGTTTCTTTAGTGATGTTCTGTCTAGATGATCTATCCATTTCTTTAAGTAGATTATTAAATTCCCCTACTGTTATCACATTCTTGTCCATAAGTTTGTTTCTGTTTGTGATGAATTGTTTTATATATTTAGGTGCTCCTGAATTCTGTGCATATACATTTATAATTGTTAGCTCTTCCTGATAGATAGACCCTTTAATTATTATATAATGCCCGTCTTCATCCATTGTTACTGCCTTTACACAAACATCCACTTTGTCTGATATAAGTATAGCTACTCCAGCTTCCTTTCGACTTTCAGTAGCATGATATATATTTCTCCATCCCCTTATTTTCAATCTGAAGTTTTCGTCAGGTACAAAATTTATTTCCTGTATAGAGCAAATAGATGGATTTTGTTTTTTTTTAATATTTTTATTTATTTCTAGGAGAGATAGAGACAGCGTGAGCAGGGGAGGGTCAGAGATAGAGGGAGAAACAGACTCTGAAACAGGCTCCAGGCTCTGAGCTGGCAGTCAGCACAAAGCCCGATGCGGGGCTCGAACTCACGAACCGCGAGATCATGACCTAAGTGAAAGTCGGACGCTTAACCGACTAAGCCACCTTGGCGCCCCGGATTTTGATTTTTTATCTATTCTGCTACCCTATGTCTTTTGATTGGGGCATTTAGTCCCTTTACATTCAGTGTAATTATTGAATAATACACGTTTAGAGTCATTGTGTTCTTTGTAGGATTCGTGCTTCTGGTGGTGTCTCTGGTATCTTGTGTTCCTTACAACATTTCCCTCATAGAATCCCCATCAGGATTTTTGTAGGGCTGGTTTAGTGGTGATGAATTCTTTCAATTTTTGTTTATTTTGGAAGACTTTCTTTTGTCTTTTTTTTTTTTTACAAATAGTTTATTGTCAAATTGGTTTCACATAACACCCAGTGCTCATCCCCACAAATGTCCTCCTCCATGCCCATCCCTCCTCCCCCCACATCCATCAGTCCTCAGTTTTTGTCAGCATTCAAGAGTCTCTCATGGTTTGCCTCTCTCCCTTTCCCCTACCGTTTCCGCCCTTCTTCTCCCCCATGTTCCTCAGTTCTCCTCCTAATCCTCCTATACGTGCAAACATATGATATTTGTCCTTCTCTGCCTGACTTATTTCGCTCAGCATAACACCCTCAAGGTCCATCCATGTTGCTACACATGGCCAGATTTCATTCCTTTTCCTTGCCATGGAGTATTCCATCGTATAGATAAAACACATCTGCTTGATCCATTCGTCCATTGATGGACACTTAGGCCCTTTCCATGTTTTGGCTATTTTTGAGAGTGCTGCTATGAACATTGGGGTCCATGTGCTGCTATGCATCAGTATTTCCATATCCCTTGGGTAAATTCCTAGCAGTGCTATTGCTGGGTCTATTGTAAGTTTCCTGAGGAACCTCCACACTGTTTTCCAGAGGGGCTGCACCAGTTTACATTCCCACCAACAGTGTAGGAGGGTGCCCGTTTCTCCACATCCTTGCCAGCATCTAGAGTCCTCTGATTTGCTCATTTTAGCCACTCTGACTGGCGTGAGATGGTATCTCAGTGTGGTTTTGATTTGTATTTTCCTGATGAGGAGGGATGCTGAGCATCGTTTCATGTGTCTGTTGGCCATCTGGATGTCCTCTTTGGAGAAGTGTCTGTTCATATCTTCTGCCCATTTCTTCACTGGGTTGTTTGTTTTTCGGGTGTGGAGTTTGGTGAGTTCCTTATAGATTCTGGATATCAACCCTTTATCTGATATGTCATTTGCAACTATCTTTTCCCATTCCACTGGTTGCCTATTAGTTTTGTGGGTTGTTTCCTTTGCCGTGCAGAAGCTTTTAATCTTGATGAGGTCCCAATCGTTTATTTTTGCTCTTGATTCCCTTGATTTGGGGGATGTGTCAAGTAAGAAGTTGCTGCGGTGGAGGTCAAGGAGGTTGTTTCCTGCTTTCTCCTCTAGGGTGTTGATGGTTTCCTGTCTCACATTCAGGTCCTTTATCCTTTCTGAGTTTATTTTTGTGTATGTGGTGAGAAAATGATCTAGTTTCATTCTTCTGCATGTTTCTGTCCAGTTCTCCCAGCACCATCTCTTAAAGAGGCTGTCTTTTGTCCATTGGATATTCTTTCCCGCTTAGTCAAAGATTAGCTGGTCTATGTGCTCCGTACTTGCACTCGCGCCCATACATCACACGGAAAAGATCTGAAGCCATTGGAAACCTTACAAAACCTGAGAGATTGGGAGAAAAAGGACGCAGAATCCACTGAGAAAGCCTTCTAACGTGAGTGGGAACTGGGGAAGATAAAATCGGGCCGGGATTGGAGACTCCAGGGTCGGAGGCGATCCCCCACTATACTCTACGGGGAGTGAGAGGGGAAAAAGAGAGAGTCCGAAAAAGAAAAACATCCCCTCGGGACACAGAAAGACTGTACTTGCCAAATGCCTGCACGCTAGGTCCCCTCGCGCCGCTGGTCCAGGGGGGCTGAGCACACAGACTGCTTCTTTGCGCTGGATCCGGCGAGCTGGAATTCAGAGTAGCGGCGTGCCTGCCGCCATTGTCCTCCCAGGCGGCTTGGGCCCCAGAAAGAGTCGTGCTCGCGGACACCGGGCGTCGCGCTCCTGGGTGGTTGCAACTGTAGAGAGAAGGCAAAGAGCTAAAAGCTGGGAAATTTGCCTGTGAGTTCATGTTTCAGGTGACGAGCCATAGAGGGACCTGGTTTTCCTCACTCCAGCGGGCTCAGGCTCAGCGCAGCCGGCAGGCAAGCCCCCGCCCATGTGCGCCAGCCTGACCAGAGAAGGAAGCAATGATTCTGACTCCACACCCAGAGTGAGGCAGGAGGTCTGGAATGTCCCTGAGGGGATTGCCTGGGAAGTTGTGTCTAAGGGAAATTCAGCGGGGCGCTCTGACTGAGATTTGGAGATTGGGAAGGGCCTGTGTTGAAGAGTGCAACCAACTTTGGCTGCGCCCCCGGTACAGGTAGTTTACACGCCCCAAAAAGCGAGGTGCAGCGCTTGGTTCAAGAAGGGACTTGAGCACCTTCACTCTCCTCCCCATAACCGCGAAGGCAGAACTCCTGCCTGAGGCATTGGATCACGCCACGCCCATCCCTACTTGAGAGCTGCCCTCCACCCTTCTTATTTTTCTTTTTTTTTCTTCTTCTTTCTCTTTTCCTTCTTTTTTCCCCAGAACACTGACCTAATTTACTCTGGTCGCTGGCTTGCTTAAGCAATCACAACGAGTCCATTCTGTAGATGTAAATTCTACACCTACCGACATCTTCATCTCTTTCTCTCAGGAGTAATTAGACTATAAAGTTTCTCTGGAAAATACCAGCATCCTTCACTCCCCTATCCAAACATATTCTACCCTTTACCTCCTTGAAAAAAGCTTCATATCCCTTCTGCCTGTTCATTCTATTTCCAATTTTGCCTCATCCTCGCCCTGTCTTCTCTCACTCCATGCTCTTCAACCAGCACTGCATACACACAGCTATTTAACTGTAGCTGAGAAATCCAGTTATATGCTTTAAACCGTTCGTTGTCCATCGGTTTTCTTCTTTTTTCCTTTTCTTTTCCCCTTTTTGACCCTTTTATGTATTTTAGACTCCCTATTATTCGCCCTCCCTCCTCCGGCTTCTCTCTTAACTTTTTCGTTCTCCCACTCGCTTTGCATGTTAGTTGAATTAGCCTGTGCGTTTGTGTGCTCCAGCTCCCTGTGTGTTTGTCTGTCTGTCGTTTCCATGGCTACCTCAATAAACAAGCCAGAGTACACAAGGTTGAGAGTCCCAAATATCATTATGAATAGGAAATTAAAATAAACAAGGTCCCAACAAGAGAGACCAAGAGATACCATTCAAAAAACACTCTCTGATAGGAGAGGCCCTGAACAGTCAAAGAGTCTTCTTGGATATAGCAGCGCTTATAGATACAGAGATAATTAACAGGTCTTTAAAACCAACAAGAGCCGGAAAGCTAACTAAAATGATGAAACGAAAGAGCTCTCCTCCAAAGAGACTCCAAGAAGAAATGACAGCTAATGAACTGCTCAAAACAGATATCAGCAGCATAACTGAACAAGATTTTAGAATAATAATGGTATAATTAATAGCTGGACTTGAAAAAAGCATATGGGACTTCAAAGAAACTATGGCTACAGACAGAATGGAATATAAAAATAGGCATGAAGAATTTAAAAATGTGATAAATGGGGGCACCTGAGTGGCTTCGTCGGTTAAGCCTCCGACTTTCGCTTAGGTCATGATCCCACGGTTTGTGGGTTCGAGCCCCGCTTCGGGCTCTGTGCTGACTCACAGCTCGGAGCCTGGAGCCTGTTTCAGTCTGTGACTCCCTCTCTCTCTGACCCTCCCCTGTTCATGCTGTCTCTCTCTCTCTCCTAGAAATAAATAAAACATTAAAAGAATTTAAAAAATAAAAATAAAAAATGCGATAAATGAGCTACATAATAAATCAGAGGATTCCAATGCACGGATTGAAGAGGCAGAAAGGAGAATAAGTGATTTAGAAGACACCATTATAGAACAACAAGAAGCTGACAAAAAAAGAGACAAACTGATTCAGGAACAGGAAAGAAGAATTCGAGAGCTCAGTGATACGGTCAAACACAACAATATCTGTATCATAGGAATCCCAGAAGAGGAAGAGATAGGGAAAGGTGCAGAAGGAGTCCTGGAACAAATTATAGCAGAGAACTTCCCCGAGCTGGGGAAGGAAGTAAATGTTGAAATACAAGAGGCTCAGAGACTCCCCTGAGACATAACTTGAATCGATTTTCTGCACGACATATTATAGTAAAAATGGCAAAATACAAAGACAAAGAGAGAACTTTGAAAACAGCTAGGGGGAAAAGGGCCCTAACATACAAAGGGAAACCTATCAGAGTGGTGACAGACCTATCTAGTGAAACATGGCAGGCCAGAAAGGAATGGCAGGAGACCTTCAATGTGATGAACAATAAAAATATGCAGCCAAGAATTCTCTATCCAGCAAGCCTGTCATTCAAAATAGAAGGAGAGATAAAAACCTTTCCAAATAAACTGAAGTTGAAAAAATTTGCCACCACTAAGCCAGCCCTACAAGAAATCCTGAGGGGGATGCTCTGAAGGAAAGATTGCAAGGGACAAAGATACCAGAGACACCACCACAAACATGAACCCCACAAAAGACTCAAAGAGTCTAAACCCACATATTTCAATAATAACACTGAATGTAAATGGGCTGAATGCTCCAATCAAAAGACATAGGGTAGCAGATGAATACAAAAACAAAATCCATCTGTATGCTCTTTACAAGAAACTCATTTTAGACTGGAAGATACCTTCAGATTAAAAGTAAGGGGATGGAGAAAAATCTATCATGCTACAGGAAATCAAAAGAAAGCCGGAGAAGCTACACTTATATCAGACAAACCGGAATTTAAATTAAAGACAATAACAAAAGATGAAGAAGGGCACTACATAACAATTACAGGATTCATCCATCAGGAAGAACTAACAATCATAAATGTCTACGTACCAAATATGGAAGCACCTATATATCTAAAACAATTAATCAAAAACAGAAACAAGCTTATAGATAAGAATGTGCTAATAGCAGGGAACTTTAAGACTCCACTTACAGCAATGGATAGGTCAACCAGACAGAAAATCACTAAAGAAATAATGGACTTGAAAGACACATTGGACCAGATGGATCTGACGGATATATTTAGAACTTTACATCCTTAGGCCAGGGAATGTACTTTCTTCTCAAGTGGCACATTCGCCAAGATAGATCCCATAGTGGGATATAAAACAGCCCTCAATAAATATAAAAGAATTGAGATCATACCATGCACACTGTCAGATCACAATGCTTTGAAACTTGAAATCAATTACAGGAATAAGTCTGGAAAACCTCCAAAAACATCGAGGTTAAAAAACACTCTACTAAAGAATGAAAGGGCCAATCAGACAATTAGAGAGGAAATTAAAAAATATATGGAAACAAATGAAAATGAAAACACAAGAATTCAAAATCTATGGGATACGACAAAGGCAGTCCTAAGAGGAAAGTACATTGCTCTCCAGGCCTATTTCAAGAGATTAGAAATAGCGCAAGTTCAAAATCTAACAGCTCACCTGAAGGAACTAGAGGCAGAGCAACAAGAACGCCCTAAACCCAGTAGAAGAAGAGAAATAGTAAAAATTAGAGCAGAAAAAAACAGCATAGAGACCAATGAAACAATTGAAGAGATCAATGAAACCAAGAGTTGGTTTTTTGAATAAGTAAAAAAAATGGCCTCTAGCCAGACTTATCAAAAAGAAAATTGAGAGCACCCAAATAGACAAAATTATGAACGGAAATGGACTTATTACAACCAACGTCTCAGAAATACATGCAATTATCAGGGAATACAATGAAATTTGTATGCCAACTAATTGGACAACTTAGAAGAAATGAACAAATTCCTAAACATACACTCACTACCAAAATTCACACGGGAAGAAATAGAAAACTTGAACAGACCAATAACGAGTGAAGAACTCAAATCAGTGATCAAAAATCTCCCAACAAATAAGAGCCCTGTTCATGATGGCTTCCCTGGGGAATTCTACCAGACGTTTAAAACAGAATTAATCCCAATTCTTCTCAAGCTATTCCAAAATATAGAAATCCAAGGAAAACTCCGAGACACATTTTATGAAGCCAGCATCAGTCTGATTCCCAAGACAGAAAGAGATCCAGCAAAAAAAGAGAACTACAGGCCAATATCCTTGACGACTACGGATGCAAAAATCCTCAACAATATCCTTGCAAATCGAATCCAGCAGCACATAAAAAGAGTTATCCACCAAGATCAAGTGGGATTCATTCCTGGATTACAGGGCTGGTTCAACATTGGCAAATCAATCAATATGATCCATCACATCAATAAAATAAACGATAAAAACCATATGATCCTGTCAGTAGATGCAGAAAAAGCATTTGACAAAATACAGCATCCCTTCTTAATAAGAACTCCAGAGAAAGTCGCGATAGAAGGAACCTTCTTCAACATCATAAAAGCCATCTATGAGAAGCCTTCAGCTAACATCATCCTCAACGGGGAAAAACTGAGAGCTTTCCCCCGGAGATCAGGAACACGACAAGGATGTCCACTCTCACCACTGTTGTTTCACATAGTGCTGGAAGTCCTAGCATCAGCCATCAGACAACAAAAGGAACTCAAATGCATCAGCACTGGCAAAGAGGAAGTCAAACTTTCACTCTTTGCAGACGACATGATACTCTCCATAGAGAACCCGACAGACTCCACCAGAAGCCTACTAGAACTGATCCAAGAATTCAGCCAAGTGGCAGAGTACAAAATCAACGTACAGAGATCGGTTGCATTTTTATACCCCAAAAAAGAAGCAACAGAAAGAGAAATCAAGAAACTGATCCCATTCACAATTGCACAAAAAAACCCTTAAAATAGCTAGGAATAAACCTAACCAAGGATACACGAGATATGTATGATGAAAACTATAGAAAACTTATGAAGGACAATGAACCAGACACAAAGAAATGGAAAAACATTCCATGCTCATGGATAGGAAGTATAAATATAGTTAAGATGTCATTACTACCCAAAGCTATCTACACATTCAGAGCAATTCCAATCAAAATTGCACCAGCACACTTCTCAAAACTAGAACAAACTATCCAAAAATTTGTATGGAACCACAAAAAAACCCGAATAGCCAAGGTAATGCTGAAAAATAAAACCAAAACGGGAAGTATCACCATCCCAGACTTTAGCCTCTACTACAAAGCTGTCATCATCAAGACAGTAGGGTATTGGCACAAAAACGGACATATACCCCAATGGAATCGAATCGAGAACTCAGAAGTGGACCCAAAAGTATACAGCCAACTAATCTTTGACAAAGCAGGAAAGAATATCCAATGGAAAAGAGACAGCCTTTTAACAGATGGTGTTGGGAGAACTGGACAGCAACATGCAGAAGAATGAAACTAATCATTTTCTCACACCATGCACAAAAATGAACTCAAAATGGATAAAGGACCTGAACGTGAGACAGGAAACTATCAACACCCTAGAGGAGAAAGCAGGAAACAACCTCCTTGACCTCCACCGCAACAATTTCTTACTTGACACATCCCCCAAATTAAGGGAATCAAGAGCAAAAATAAACGATTGGGACCTCATCAAGATTAAAAGCTTCTGCACAGCAAAGGAAACAACCCACAAAACTAATAGGCAACCAGTGGAATGGGAAAAGATAGTTGCAAATGACATATCAGATAAAGGGTTGATATCCAGAATCTATAAGGAACTCACCAAACTCCACACCCGAAAAACAAACAACCCAGTGAAGAAATGGGCAGAAGATATGAACAGACACTTCTCCAAAGAGGACATCCAGATGGCCAACAGACACATGAAACGATGCTCAGCATCCCTCCTCATCAGGGAAATACACATCAAAACCACACTGAGATACCACCTCACGCCAGTCAGAGTGGCTAAAATGAGCCAATCAGAGAACTCTAGATGCTGGCGAGGATGTGGAGAAACGGGCACCCTCCTACACTGTTGGTGGGAATGTAAACTGGTACAGCCCCTCTGGAAAACAGTGTGGAGGTTCCTCAGGAAACTAACAATAGAACTCCCCTATGACCCAGCAATAGCACTGCTAGGAATTTACCCAAGGGATACAGAAATGCTGATGCATAGGAGCACATGTACCCCAATGTTCATAGCAGCACTCTCCACAATAGCTAAAACATGGAAAGAGCCTAAGTGTCCATCAATGGAGGAATGGATCAAGAAGATGTGGTTTATCTATACCATGGAATACTCCATGGCAATGAGAAACAATGAAATCTGGCCATGTGTAGCAACATGGATGGACCTTGAGGGTGTTATGCTGAGCGAAATAAGTCAGGCAGAGAAGGACAAATATCATATGTTTGCACGTATAGGAGGATTAGGAGGAACTTAACTGAGGAACAAGGGGGAGAAGAAGGGGGGAAATGGTGGGGGAAAGGGAGAGAGGCAAACCATGAGAGACTCTTGAATGCTGACAAAAACTGAGGACTGATGGATGTGGGGGGAGGATGGGCATGGAGGAGGACACTTGTGGGGATTTGCACTGGGTGTTATGTGGAAACTAATTTTGCAATAAACTATTCATAAAAAAAAAGAAAAAAAATAGAGGAACATGGAAACATTAAGAAGGAAGAAAGAACAACAGAAAGAGTAAGTATTGTGGTAAATAAATTTTCATTCTCTTTTTGAGTTTAAAAAAAAGAAATGCAACAGATTTCTGTATATTAATTTTGTATCTTACAACTTTACTGTATTCATTCATTCTGGTAAAATTTTAGTTTCATTTTTGTAATCAATCATCTTGCCATCTGAAATCGTGAATTTTACTGATTTCTATCAATTTCGATGTCTTTTATTTAGTTTTCTTGTCTGATTTCTGTGGATAAGGCTTCCAGTGCTATGCTGAATAAAAGTTGTGAGTATGCAAAGCCTTGTCTTGTTTCTGATCTTACAAAGCTTCCAGTTTTTTTCTATTGGGTATAATGTTAGCTGTGGGTTTGTATGATATGGCTTTATTATGTTTAGATATTTTCCTTCTATATTTACTTTGTTGAAATTTTTTACTATGAACAGATGTTGAATTTTGTCTAATGTTTTTCTGTATCTATTGAGATAATCATATGATTTTTAGCCTTCATTTTGTTAATGTGGTGTATTATGTTTACATATCTGTGGATATTGTATCATCTTTGCATCCTTAGAATAAATTCCAATTGAACATAGTGAATGTTCTATTTAATGTGTTGTTGAATTCAGTTTGCAAATATTTTGTTAAGGAATTTTGCATCTATATTCATCAGGGTTATAAACCTGCATGTTTTTGGTTTGTTGTACCATGTTTATATGTAACATCCTATCTATATAGTAGTCTATATTTAGTTGATGGTTGCATAGCATTGACCCCATTCTAAAAGAACTAGATTTTTACACCTACCTCTACATTTCATGAATATGACATAATATTTTACATTTTTATTCTGTGTATCTCTTAACTAATATTTGTAGATATAATTGATTTTCCTACTTTTGTCTTTTAGCCTTTATATTAGCTTTTTAAGTGTTTGATCTACTACCTTTACCTTACTTTTGCTTTTACCAGTGAAAATTTTTGCTTGTGCAATTTTCTTAGGTCTAGCTGTGACTCTTTCTTTTCTACCTAAAGAAATTTATTTTACATTTCTCGTAAGGCTAGCTTTGTTATGATGAACTATTTTAACTTTTTTTTGTCTGGGAAACTCTTTATCTCTCCTTCAATTCTAAATGATAATATTTCTGGAAAGAGTAATATTGTGTTTTTTTTTCTTTTCAAGACTGAATACATCATGCCACTGCTTTCTTGCTTGCACAGTTTCTGCTGATAAATCAGCTTCTCTAATACATAACTATTTGCTTTTCTCTTGCTGCTTTTACTATTTTCACCTTATCTTTAATTTTTGACATTTTAATTACTATGCATCTTGGATATCCTTGAGTTTGTGTTGTTTAGGGCTATATGTGCCTCCTAGACCTGGACGTCTGTTTGCTTTCCAGGGTTAGGGAAGTTTTCATCTATTGTTTCTTCGAATAAGTATTCTGCTTCGTTATCTTTCTCTTCTTCTTGTGGGACCCTTATAATGCAAACATTAGTAAACTTGATATTATCATATAGATTCCTTAGTCTATCCTCATTTAGTATTATTCTTTTTTCATTTGTCTGTTTAGCTTGGTTGCTTTTCATTACTGTCTTACAGATTGGTCATCTGTTATACTGCATCCTCTTATCTGCTATTGATTTCCTCTAATGTAGTTTTCATTTCAGTTATTGTATTCTTCAGGTCTCATTAGTTCTCTTTATATTTTCTATCTCTTCAGCTCTCATTAGTTCTCTTTATATTTTCTATCTCTTTGTTGAAGTTATGAACTCATTCACTCTTCTCACAATTCTAATATCTTTATGGCCATTAGTTTGAACACTTTATCAGACATTGCTTATCTTTGTTTCATGTAGTTTTCTTTTCCCTGAGGTTTAGTTTAGTTTGTTTTCGGGGGGGACAAATTCCTGTGTTTTCATTTTGTCTTACTCTATGCTTGTTTTTACATATTAGATAAGTCAGCTATATCTCCTGGTCTTTAATGTAGTGACCTTCTTTAAAAAGTCTCCTGTGGATCCCAACAGAACAATCCCCCTTGTCACCAGAACCAGGTGCTCCGGGGAGTGTCCTTTGTGTTGGCTGTGTGTACTCTCTTGTTTTGACTGGGCTACAACTACTGTGATCACCCTAGTGGGTGGGGCTAGCTCCCAGCACAACTGGATGAGTTATTCTGCTATAACTGTTGTAGTATGTTGGTTGACAAAATTAGTCACAACACAGCTATCTCAGAGACCTGGCCACATCGACTGTAAGCATGCTGATGGGTGGGGCTAGCTCTCTGCAATCCCAGGGGCAAAGGTTGCTTTGGGGGATACTGGTCCTGACTTAGGTTTCTCCCTGAGTGTGGTGGCATGGGAGCCTTTTTTTTTTTTAATGTTTATTTATTTTTGAGAGACAGAGAGAATGAGCATGAGCGGGGAAGGGCAGAGAGAGAGGAAGACACAGAATCTGAAGCAGGCTCTAGGCTCTGAGCTGTCAGCACAGAGCCCAATGCGGGAGTCGAACTCATGAACCAACCGCGAGATCATGACCTGAGCCGAAGCCAGATGCGTACCGACTGAGCCACCTAGGCGCCCCCATGGGAGCCTTTTTGATGCGATACCCACCAGGGCTGTAGTGTTGAGTAGGGCAGTTCTGTAGGTGAACATTGGGGTGGGTCAAATAGAGCTAGCAAAGTACATGGAGAATATTAGAACTTGTTCCCATATGCATCTGGCTACCCAAGCTAAAGGAAGGCAAGAAAAATGGTGCCTGCCAGTACTTTTGTTTATGGGAGGAAATCTCCTACAGATCCGTCTGACACATGCCCTAAAATTAGTCAATAAATCTCCTTTATGTATAACCCAAGTGCTTTTCGAATCGCTGCCTTTGTGTTGAGTCTAAGACTAACTGATATAGCACACTAGCTATTTAAGAGAAAAGTCTTGGTTTCCAATAGCTCTCTCACTCTCCTAGAGTTAATCCCCACTCATTTTCTTTTCTTTGTTTTAAATTTTTAAGGTTTATTTTTTTGAAAGAGAGAGAGAGAAAGAGAGAGAGACAGAGAGAGAGAGAGAGAGAGAGAGAGAGAGAGAGATGGAACAAGCAGGGGAGGAGCAGGGAGAGAGGGAGACAAAACATCTGAAGCAGGATCCAGGCTCTTTGCTGACAGCTCAGAGCCTGACACAGGGCTCCAACCCATGAACTGTGAGATCATGACTTGAACCAAAGTCAGATGCTTAACCGACCAAGCCACTCAGGTGTCCCTCCCCACCCCAAACAACTCATTTTCAAAGCCAGATGTTATGGGAGCTAGTCATTTTGGTGCAGGTCCCAAGGGCTGGGGGTGCCTGATGTGGGGCTTGATCCCTTCATTCCCCAAGGGGGACCTTTGCATCTGTAGTAACTTTCCCATTTGTGGATTGCTTTGCTGCGGGTTTGGTTCTTGACTACATCTCTGCCATTAGTATCATTTTCAATATGGTCTTCTCTTTATGTATTTAGCAGTCAAAAATCTGTGCTTTCTGTTTGCTTGTTTACCATGCAGTATGATGTTAGCTGGGGCGTTTTCAATATAACTTTTATCTTTTTGAGCTTTGTGCCCTCTAAACCCGCTATGTTGAGCGTTTTTATTATAAATGGATGTCATTCCTTGTAAACTGCTATTTCTGCATGTATTGGGATGGTCACATAAGTTTTATTCTTTCTCTTCTTTTTTTTCAATTTTTTTTATTTTCCATTGGATTTCAGCTTGTATTTCCTTACTTATTTATTTATTTATTTATTTTACAAATAGTTTATTGTCAAATTGATTTCCATATAACACCCAGTGGTCATCCTCACAAGTGCCCTTCTCTATGCCCATAAAACCGCCTCCCCCCACACCCATCAGTCCTCAGTTTTTTCTCAGCATACAAGAGTCTCTGATGGTTTCCCTGTCTCCCCCTCCCCCACTATTTCCCCCATCTTCTCCCTCACAGTCCTCCATTGATTTCCTCCTAATCCTCCTATACATGTAAATATATGGTATTTGTCCTTTTCTGCCTGACTTCGCTCAGCATTACACCCCCAAGTTCCATCCATGTTGCTACACATGGCCAGATTTCATTCTTTCTCATTGCCATGTAGTATTCCATCGAATTGATGAACCACATCTACTTGATCCATTCGTCCGTTGATGGACACTTGGGCTCTTTCCATGTTTTGGCTATTGTTGAGAGTGCCACTATGAACATTGGGGTACATGTGCCTCTATGCATCAGCACTCCTGTATCCCTTGGATAAATTCTTAACAGTGCTATTGGTGGGTCATAGGGGAGTTCTACTGTTAATTTTTTGAGGAAACTCCACAACGTTTTCCAGAGGATCTGCACCAGTTTATATTCTCACCAAGAGTGTAGGAGGGTGCCCGTTTCTCCACATCCTCGCTGGCATCTAGAGTCCTCTGATTTGCTCATTGTAGCCACTCTGACTGGCGTGAGGTGGTATCTCAGTGTGGTTTTGAATTGTATTTCCCTGATGAGGAGGGACGTTGAGCGTCGTTTCATGTGTCTGTTGGCCATCTGGATGTCCTCTTTGGAGAAGTGTCTATTCATTTCTTCTGCCCATTTCTTCACTGAATTATTTCTTTTTTCGGTGTGGAGTTTGGTGTGTTCCTTATAGATTTCCGACATTAACCCTTTAGCTGATATGTCATGTGCAACTATCTTTTCCCATTCCACCAGTTGCCTATTAGTTTTATGGATTATTTCCTTTTCTGTGCAGAAGCTTTTAATCTTGATGAGGTCCCAATAGTTTATTTCTGCTCTTGATTCCCTTTTTGGGAATGTTTCAAGTAAGAAATTGTTGCGGTGGAGGCCAAGGAGGTTGTTTCCTGCTTTCTCCTCTAGGGTTTTGATGGTTTCCTGTCTCACGTTCAGGTCCTTTATCCATTTTGAGTTTATTTTTGTGTATGGTGTGAGGAAATGATCTAGTTTCATTCTTCTGCATGTTGCTGTCCAGTTCTCCCAACACCATCTGTTAAAAAGGCTGTCTTTTTTCCATCGGATATTCTGTCCTGCTTTGTCAAAGATTAGTTGGCTGTATACTTTTGGGTCCACTTCTGAGTTCTCAATTCTGTTCCATTGGTCTATGTGTCTGTTTTTGTGCCAATACCATACTGTCCTGATGATGACAGCTTTGTAGTAGAGGCTAAAGTCTGGGATGGTGATCCCTCCCGTTTTGGTTTTATTTTTCAAGATTACTTTGGCTATTCGGGGTCTTTTGTGGTTCCATACAAATTTTTGGATAGTTTGTTCTAGTTTTGAGAAGTATGCTGGTGCAATTTTGATTGGAATTGCATTGAATGTGTAGATAGCTTTGGGTAGTAATGACATCTTAACTCTATTCTTCCAATCCATGAGCATGGAATATTTTTCCATTTCTTTGTGTCTTCTTCAATTTCCTTCATAAGTTTTCTATAGTTTTCATCATAGAGATCTCTTGTATCCTTGGTTAGGTTTATTCCGAGGTATTTTATGGTTTTTTGTGCAATTGTGAATGGGATCAGTTTCTTGATTTCTCTTTCTGTTGCTTCATTGTTGGTGTATACAAATGCAACCGATTTCTGTACGTTGATTTTGTACCCTGCAACTTGGCTGAATTCTTGGATCAGTTCTAGTAGGCTTCTGGTGGAGTCTGTCGGGTTTTCTATGTAGAGTATCATGTCGTCTGCAAAAAGTAAAAGTTTGACTTCTCTTTGCCAATTCTGATGCCTTTGATTTCCTTTTGTTGTCTGATGGCTGATGCTAGGACTTCCAGCACTATGTGAAACAACAGTGGTGAGCGTGGACATCCCTGTCGTGTTCCTGATCTCAGGGGGAAAGCTCTCAGTTTTTCCCCGTTGAGGATGATGTTTGCTGAAGGCTTCTCATAGATGGCTTTGATGATGTTTAAGTAGGTTCCTTCTATCCCCACTTTCTCGAGAGTCTTTATTAAGAAGGGATGCTGTATTTTGTCAAATGCTTTTTCTGCATCTATTGACAGGATCATATGATTTTTATCTTTTCTTTTATTGATATGATGTATCACATTGATTGATTTGCGAATATTGAACCAGCCCTGTAGCCCAGGAATGAATCCCACTTGATCTTGGTGGATGATTCTTTTGATATGCTGCTGGACTCGATTTGCAAGGATCTTGTTGAGAATTTTTGCATCCGTATTCATCAAGGATATTGTCCTGTAGTTCTCTTTTTTTGCTGGATCTCTGTCTGGCTTGGGAATCAGTGTGATGCTGGCTTCATAAAATGAGTCCGGGAGTTTTCCTTCGCTTTCTATTTTTTGGAATAGTTTGAGAAGAATTGGGATTAATTCTGTTTTAAATGTCTGGTAGAATTCCCCAGGGAAGCCATCAGGTCCAGGGCTGTTATTTGTTGGGAGATTTTTGATCACTGATTCAATTTCTTCACTCGTTATGGGTCTGTTCAGGTTTTCTATTTCTTCCCGTGTGAATTTTGGTAATGAGTGTGCGTTTAGGAATGTGTCCATTTCTTCTAAGTTGTCCAGTTTGTTGGTATATAATTTTTCATAGTATTCCCTGATAATTGCTCGTATTTCTGAGGGGTTGGTTGTAATCAGTCATTTTCATTCATGATTTTGTCTATTTGAGTGCTCTCTCTTTTCTTTTTGCGAAGCCTGGCTAGAGGTTTGTCAATTTTGTTTATTTTTTAAAAAAACCAACTTTTGGTTTCATTGATCTGTTCAATTGTTTCTTTGGTCTCCATGTAGTTTATTTCTGCTCTGATTTTTACTATTTCTCTTCTTCTACTGGGTTTAGGGCGTTCTTGTTGCTCTGCCTCTAGTTCCTTTAGGTGAGCTGTTAGATTTTGGACTTGTGCTTTTTCTAATCTTTTGAAATAGGCCTGGAGAGCAATGTACTTTCCTCTTAGGACTGCCTTTGCCGCATCCCATAGAGTTTGGATTGTTGTATTTTCATTTTCATTTGTTTCCATATGTCTTAAATTTCTTTGTCTGATTGGCCTATTTATTGTTTAGTAGAGTGTTCTTTAACCTCCATGTTTTTGGAGGTTTTCCAGACTTCTTCCTGTGATTGATTTCGAGTTTCATAGCATTGTGATCTGAAAGTGTGCATGGTATGATCTCAATTCTTTTATATTTATTGAGGGCTGCTTTTTGTCCCAGTATGTGATCTATCTTGGAGAATGTGCCATGCGCACTTGAGAAAAATGTGAATTCCATAGCCTCAGGATGTAGAGTTCTAAATATATCTGTCAAATCCATTTGGTCCAATGTGTCATTCAAGTCCATTGTGTCTTTATTGATTTTCTGTCTAGTTGATCTGTCCATTGCTGTAAGTGGAGTATTAAAGTTCCCTGCTATTAGCACGTTCTTATCGATAAGACTGTTTCTGTTTGTGATTAATTGTTTTATGTATTTAGGTGCTTCTGTATTCGGTGCATAGACATTTATAATTATTAGGTCTTCCTGATGGATAGGCCTTTTAATTATTATATAATGCCCTTCTTCATCCCTCGTTACTGTCTTTACTTTAAAGTCCAGTTTGTCTGATATAAATATAGCTACTCCAGCTCTCTTTTGACTTCCAGTAGCATGATGGATATTTCTCCATCCCCTTACTTTCCATCTGAAGGTGTCCTCCTGTCTAAAATGAGTTTCTTGTAGACAGCAAATAGATAGATTTTGTTTTTTATCCATTCTGCTACCCTATGTCTTTTGATTGGGGCATTTAGTCCATTTATATTCAGTGTTATTATTGAAATATATGGGTTTAGAGTCATTTTGTCGTTTGTGGGATTCATGCTTGTGGTGTGTCTCTAGCATCTTGTGTTCCTTGCAACATTTCCCTCAGAAAGTCCCCTTAGGATTTCTTGTAGAGCTGGTTTAGTGGTGACAAATTCTTTCAATTTTTGTTTATTTGGAAAGACTTTTCTCTCTCCTTCTATTCTGAATGACGGGCTTGCTGAATAGAGGATTCTTGGCTGCATATTTTTTCTGTTCATCACATTGAAGATCTCCTGCCATTCCTTTCTGGTCTGCCAAGTTTCAGTAGATAGGTCTGTCACCTCTCTGATAGGTTTCCCTTTGTATGTTAGGGCCCTTTTCTCCCTAGCTGCTTTCAGAATTCTCTCTTTGTCCTTATATTTTGCCGTATTCACTATGATGTGTTGTACAGAAGATCGATTCAAATTACATCTGAGGGGAGTGTTCTGTGCCTCTTGAATTTCAACGTCTACTTCCCTCCCCAGGTTGGAGAAGTTCTCTGCTATAATTTGTTTCAGGACCCCTTCAGCACCTTTCCCTGTCTCTTCCACTTCTGGGATTCCTATCATATGGATATTCTTCCATTTGATTGTATCGCTGAGCTCTAGAACTGTTCTTTCATGTTCCTGGATCCGTTTGTCTCCTTTTTTCTCAGTTTCTTCTTTTTCTATAATTGTGTCTTCTAAATCACTTATTCTCCTTTCTGCCTTTCATTCCGTGCATTGGACATCTCCAGTTTATTATGAATCGCATTTATCACATTTTTAAATTATTCATACCTTTTTTTAACCTCCATGTGTTTGTAGCCATAGTTTCATTGATGTCCTCCATGTTTTTATCATGCCCAGTGATTAATTTTATGATTGTTGTTCTAAAATCTTGTTCAGTTATGCTGATTATGTCTGTTTTCAGCATTTCTTCAGCTGTCAGTTCTTCCTGGAATTTCTTTGGTGGAGTGCTCTTTTGTTTCCTCATTTTGGTTAGCTTTCTCTCTCTTGTTAGTATTAAAAACATTTTATGCTTTCTGCACCTGTGAGCGCTGCTGTCCCCAAGAAGGCTCTTTGTCCAGGGCCCATCCTCTCAGTAAGTATTCTTTGAATGGTATCTCTTGGTCTCTCTGGTTGAGACCTTGGTTATTTTATTTTCCTACTTGTAGTGGTATTTGGGACTCTCTACCATTTGTACTTTGATTTGTTTCTTGAGGTAGCCCTGGAGAAGAAAACAGACTTGGGGCGCCTGGGTGGCTTAGTCGGTTGGGCGTCCGACTTTCGCTTGGGTCATGATCTTGCGGTTCATGGGTTCGAGCCCCGCATCGGGCTCTGTGCTGACTGCCAGCTCAGAGCCTGGAGCCTGTTTCAGTCTGTGACTCCTCTCTCTGACCCTCCCCTGCTCACGCTGTCTCTCTCTCTCTCTCTCCTAGAAATAA
>JAESUZ010004872.1:0-91545 GCA_017311185.1 Proteles cristata cristata | reverse complement strand
AAACAGGCTCCAGGCTCTGAGCTGGCAGTCAGCACAGAGCCCGACGCGGGGCTCGAACCCGCGAACTCCGAGATCATGACCCAAGCGAAAGTCGGACGCTTAACCGACTAAGCCACCCAGGCGCCCCTTCTAATTCTTATAAAGATATAATAGGATTGTTAAAAGAAAAGAAATATATATTTGGTTTTCATCTCTATTCCTGGTACAGAGCTCCTAAATTCCTTGGAATTTCTCAAGGGGTAAGAACAATAAAGGTGTCTTTTATTATATTAATGAGGTGAATTATGAAAGGATGGTGGATGGTGGGTGGGAGGGGGGACAGATGTGTGATTAAAGGATTGGAATTTTCAGTCCCCTCATCCCCACCCCAATCTCTGGGAAGGGGAGAGGGGCTGGAGATTGAGTTCAATCTCCATGGCCAATCAGTCATGGCTAAGTAATGTGGTCATAAGAACCCAAAAGGAGGGTGTTGAGAGAGCTTTTAGGTTGGTGGAGATTCACGGATAGCAGTGTGTCTGGAGAGAGCATAGAAGCTCTATACCCTGTCCTCTTATCTCACCCTACAAGTCTTTTCAATCTGGCTATTCCTGAGTTATGTCCTCTTACAACAAACCAGTAATGTAGTCAGTAAAATGTTTCTTTGAGTTCTACGTGCCAGGTACACAGTGTCAGAATTGAGTTAAATTACGACACCCAACTGGTGTCACAGAATTGCCTGTATGGGAAAGAAAAATAACATGAGAAATGGCATCAGAATTATAGAGGCATTCACTGCTCTCCTAGCCCAAGGGAGCATGACAGGGAATATCTTGCACTGTTCCTATTTAGTCTCACTTAAGCCTAAGAGCAGCAAGCTTCTTTTCAATACCCACACCACCTCCCCTACTGTTGAACACCAGGTCATTGAAAGGAATTTTCGTTCACATGGGAACTGACTGAGGACTGAACAATCCTGAGGCTTATGTGGGCATTATTTCTGTGGAGCTGTTGCCAGGCAGCATGCTGGCCTCTGACCAGGGAGAACCTTCCTGGATACTAATGTGGATACTCGGTTAGATCAGCCCTGGAGATATGGCCAGGGCAGATAGGGTCAGGGCATTCTCATACTTCCTTATACTGTAATAAATTTTAGCTGTTGGTGTGTGCTAGACAAAATGAAAAGAAAGGGCTCTTTTTTTTTTTTTTCTGTAGGGATATGATGTTAGGACACATTATTGTTCTACTTTTTATTCCAACTCTGCCAATAATAGAGAGAGACAAGCATTCTCATATCCTCCTTCCCAAATTTAAAAGTTCAGGAACTCCCTGGGTCTACAGGTCTGGATCCATCCTTGATCAAAGTGCCCTACATTCTTGTGGCCTCATCAACTCAGCCCCTGGTACACAGCAACAAAATCTTAATACCCAAAGTCTGAGCTACAGATGCCCAGTCAGTGACTTCCCAAGTCATACGTATCCATTAATTCATTCACTCATTCTTTCCATAAACATTTATTAAGTATTCCTTATGTGCTATTTAGGAGATGCAGGAAAAAAGATCCAGTCTTTAATCTCCAGTTGTTTTCAGATGGACCAAAAAAAAAAAAAAAAAAAAAAAGTGTCACAGGTACTGTGATAGAAATATCCACAGGGCTGCCTGCATGGGACATGAGCAATGAAAGCTTACTCTGGGATCTGGCATTGGGGACCCAAACTGAGTCTTGCTGGGTGAGGTTGTAGGAATTCTTCATGCCCTGACTGATTCAAAATATGTGTACCAAACACCCATAATGTGCAGACTCTGATCTGGGCTCCAAGGACTCAGTCATAATGAAGCAGCCAAGGTCACTGTTCAGAGCTTACATTCTAGTTGTGTCAGGGTGGAGGCAGGGGGAGAAGGCAGGGGATGCAGAGGAGACAGATTATAAACAAATTATCAACGAGCAAGCCATTTATTCCAGGGGTTTTATTGAGTAGCTCCTATGTGTCAGGCAGGGTGTTAGGGTAGGGTTATAAAGACACATGAAACATAGTCCCTGTCCCAAAGGGCATTTCAGGGAGGGGGAAAAGCCTGTAGGAAGGCATAGAGCAAATGATGGGAAAATCAGGTCATTCAGTAGAGATGGGGCAAAGGGAATGGTTGGTAATAGAGGGGGTTCCTTCTTCTAGTTATGAAACTCATCACTTGAGCAACCTAGAGCAAAGAGTCCTTTCTGGAAACTTCATATAAAACCTGTCAAAGTAGTTATTGAGGTAGGAATTTAGGAACAAACTGTATGTACTAGACATATATAAAAACATCATTCAGCTTGTCTAAGGTGTGGTTCTCCTTGTTTGAACTACCGATCAAGAATGAGTTTTTGACATCCCAAATTCATTTCTTTCCCTCTTCCTTCCTTCCTTCCTTCCTTCCTTCCTTCCTTCCTTCCTTCCTTCCTTCCTTCCTTCCTTCCTTCTTTTCTTACCTTCCCCTATTTCTAGAAACTGGAACAAATAAAAGCAAATGTTGGACTGAAAGTATCAACATGAATCTACAAACTATGATCTGCCTCTAAGGTGTGCTAGGGAACTAATTGGTTAGTGTTTGCAAAATGCCAGGACATTCTTGAATAAAAGGCCCTATATAAGTTCAAAGTATTTGTAATTATTGTGGTTATTACTAACTTGTAAGACTTAGCCATAAATCTTTTCATAAGAGGATGAAGTCAACACTTTTAAAAAGAGGAAGCAGGACAGGGACTCTATATAAAGCATTGCGGACCACCTTGCCTCTAAGGAGAAGAGGTAACAGAAGACGGGTGAGTATAAGACGGACCGGGGAACTTACTTTCAGGCTTATTTAAAATGAAAGATCCCGTCATGGTGATCAATTGGCAATGATGGTATCTTTGCTGCTAAGTAAACAAGAAAATTTGGAATAGGATAAAACTTAAGGACCTTGCAAGGAAAGCCCAGGTTATAAAAAATTATGTAGATGATGGGATGATTTTTTTCTATTCATTATATTACTTATAAAAATATAGATTTCTGTTAATGCAAGTATATAGTTACTTTTGTATTTGTGAGCATGTGCAAAACAAGGAACATAAACATATGTACCTTTCACAGTTATAATAGTCTGAATAGGATGTCTTTGCTGTGAATTCAAAGCCAAAAGATTGACTGGGGTGTCTGGGTGGCTCTTGAATGCAGCTCAGGTCATAATCTCATGGTTTGTGAGATCGAGCCCTGAGTTGGGCTCTGTGCTGACAGCATGGAGCCTGCTTGGGATTCTCTCTTTCCCTCTGTCTCTGCCTTTTCCTCTGCCCCCCGACTTTGAAAATAAAACAATAAAAATTAAACAACAACAACAACAACAATGAAACCAAAGGATTGAGGTATTGATATTTTGCCAGATAGCAATCTCTCCCCCACCATCACATTCCTGACAACGTCCATTAACCTCATACACCCTACATAATGGCTCTATAATAGAATCTTATTTTCTCTGGAAGCCTTGAAGGAGCTAAGCATGTTGTCACATGCTTAGCAGCTTAAGCCTGGCTGAGTAAAAGGAGAGACAAGCTTCAAGCAGATTAACAGAGAGGCCATGGTCTCCTTTGTTTGATCTTTGCTTAGAAAGGAATATTCTGGGTATAGCCCCCAGGACCAGGAAAGGAGCTTTCCTGGAGTTCTCAGCTCTGGGAAGTTTGCCCAGATGGGCAAATGAGGAGAATAGGGCACAGAGGCCTTACAGAGAGAGAAGAAAGGATGTGCCTTTAGAGAGTGAAGAGATGCCATCACACCTCCAACCTCTTTGTGGCTGGTAAACTGTTCACAATCCAAATTCAGGAAACATACATATTCATAGACCATGCAAATTCTGCAAAAAGCAAGTTCAGAAAGAGCCTTAAATTTTACTCTAAAAGCCAGATTTTTCTCAAGAAAACATGATCACAGTAGCAAAAACATTTGATATTTGTGACTGTCATTGCTGTTATTTTAATTTAGACCTGTTGGTGGATAGCCATCTGCAGGGCAATGGGCTGTTGTGTTGCTGTGAGGAGGGAGGGAAAAGACAGGGCAGCAAGAGTGTGGATGACTAAGATGAGATGCTACTGGAAAGGCCTATCACCCCACAGGGAGCAAGCAGAGAGAAAGACAAGTTAGCAGTAAAAGCAGGGCGACAAGACAGTGTGGAGCAGGAGACATGTCTAACATGCATGTGTAGAGCAGTCCTCATTTTTCTAGCATCAAACAGGGGGACACGATGAGGCAGGGTCAGCTTCCTCCCCAGCACCTCAGGGTGCTAAAACAACACACTTTCCAGGCTGGTTGGAGGGTCCTAAGGATGTGTAGTGGCTATGGTTTAAGGTTTCTGGTGAAGACCCGGGAGAACATTCATAGAAAAGGAACATGAATTCTGTGGTGAGGAAACTACAAAGACCAAAGACCTTTATTTCCACCTTTTCCGGAAACATTGGTTAAGGGAGGAGGAGATGGTCTATTATGCCTTACAGACCTAACCAATGCTTTGGGAATTACAAAGCATTCGGTGGAGGGAAGGTGGGTAGAGGCCACCAGGAACTTGAACTGGCCCTAAGGGATGCTCGGGTTGTTTGTTTCAAGTGTGCCCATCAGGCTACTGCTCCAGCTTGTTGACACCCCTGTGCTGTTTGTCACTGTTTTGCTCATCAGGAAGGAAAAAGAGGGATGCCACCAGAATTACTGTGCTTGGCATTAATTATGTGCACTGTGCTGTCTTGGCTTGACATTCTAATAATGGTTTCAAGTCCAGGGAGCCCCAGGGGGATTAAGAGATTGGCCTTACGTAAGTAACCAATGGATACTCCCCCAGCACACTCTAGCAGTGCCTTCTAAACAGTCTCTTCTAAAACACAAAGTGCTTTTTGGCATCTGTAAAGTTAGATCACAGAGTCTGAGTTCCTTCAATATGCTGTGTTTATTTCCATTGTCACTTGTTGCTCTTTCCAGATGCAATTAAAACATAACAAAAGTAACTTTGTGTTTCTAAATAATTGACATACATAATTACATAGACTCTTCATTCAAGGGCTTGCTCAACAGAGCTTTAGTTCCATTCTTGGAATGTGAAGTCACTTTCATATTGTAATGAAAACTAACTCCTTTTCCACTTGGGTTTCCAGGAAAAACAGCAGTTCCCTGGAAAAGTTGCAACAAGAGTAAAACGCCCTTGGTTTGGCATCTGGATGCCAGCAATATTTTTTTTTCCTGAAGTGTTCTTTCCATAAAGCCAGTGAGAAGCCTCTGTGAAGATAATCATTCATGAGACTGTATGAGCTTTTCCTATACCTAAGTGGCTCTTTTTCCATTCTTCTTCCTGGGATTCAGTGTCCTCTCTCATTCCGTGTCAAAGGCTCAGTGGATACATTATAAATGATTCCTGTTGGGTGTTTGAACCTGAGAATTTTTGCAGACCCAGCTAAAATTCCACGTTCCTGTATCTTTCTGGTGTTGGGATTGAACATGGTATTTTCTGCTCAACTGAGAGAAATCAGGTAGACCACCTCAGTATTGTGGGAAAGAAAAACAAAACAAAACAAATGGCCATGTCTGAGGAGCACACAAGTGCTTGTATAAGACTTAATTTAAATGACTTTCTTAATATCTCTCCTTTATCTTGAGAATTAATTTCTTCCTGGGTATTTGGAAGGAAACACCCATAAAGAGTAACCTCAAGGGACGCCTGCGTGGCTCAGTTGGTTGAGTGTCTGACTTTGGCTCATGATCTCATGGTTTGTGAGTTCAAGGCTCGCATTGGGCTTGCTGCTGTCATCTTAGAGACTGCTTTGGATCCTCTGTCTCCTTCTCTCTCTCTCTGCTCCTACCCTGCTCATACTCTCTCTCTTAAAAATAAATAAAACATTTAAAAAAAGAATAACCTCAAAACGAAAGAGATGAGTGCTATATTTATATGCACACTCCTACTTATAATGATAGTAATAATTCAAAATGATAGGTAGCCAGGCTCAGCTGACCTACAGAAAGGATGAGGAACACCCTGCAGTGGGAGGGGTTGGTGGGAGGTGGAGGCTTTGGGGGCAGGAGGCCAGCTCCTCCAGCATTGCCTGGAGTCAACCATCCTGGGTGGCATTTGCGTATTTGTTAGGTAGCTAGTGGGAGAACCAAGACTCTTTGGACACATGGAAGGTGGTTACAGAAATGGTTGGGATGAGAAAGAGAGAAAGTGGGTGAGTGCAAGTGCTTGATGCTGACCATATATCACCTCTCCCAGCTAGAGAGCACCTTATGAGTTCAATTCTGGCCTCCTGCCTATGACTTGACTTCGTAGGAATTTGACTTTGCTGGTGGAATCAACCTGTGTCTCTATCTCCCCAGGTTCTGGCCCAGGTTTTCTCCTGCACAGGAGCTTTGCAGAGGGGAATGGGGAGCATGGCTTAAGGTGGCCAAAGGGGTCTGAGATTCCCAGGCTGCGGGGTTAGAGCAGTGAGAAAGGTCTACCCATTCCTTCCTCCAACCAAACACAGTATGTTTCAAGACACTGAAAGAACTGTAACCTTTCCTCTACACCAAACAAAAAAGAACCCAAATGAAGAGAAACACTAATATAAAAATCTCCTTTTCATATTATCTTTTGATAATGAGAGGGCTACAACTGAGAGAAGGCACATGCATCACACATTTATTTTTCAGCATCTGAACTCAGGTCACTGTTTCTCAGTGTTGAAAATCAAAATATCTTGGCTTCTTGAGATAATTACTATCCAGTAACTTGGTGGTCTGGTGAGTCCCTGTGGACCAAGCAGGAGTATCATCATTTTAAAACTAATTACAAGGATGGATGGGGTACATGCTTACTTTTGCTTTTCTTATCATGATTCAAATAATTAATTTTCTTAATTCACACATGGGAAAACTTATTCCTTTTTTTTTTTTTTTACCTCTTTCCATAGAAACATTACATATTGTTATGATGACAATTGATGTTTTCACATCTTTGAGTTAACTTCTATTCTAAAATCATTTTAGGACCTGTAGAGCCAGCTCATCAATATGTCTGTACTGTGGCTGCTTTTGGGTCTCCTTGTCCTTACTGGTGAGTAAGAGTCTCACACTGACTTTGGAGATGGGAGGGTAAGCATAGGAACAGAATGGTATTTCTGATACTTGAAACTGCAGTAGAAAATATTGGTCTTTTTTTCTAAGCTGTCCAACAAATACTAGATTCAATAACAGGCACTGGAAAATAGTTTCTTTCCAAATACACCACAAAAGGAGGGGGTTCTCCTGTAGGCTCGGCTTAAAACAGCATTGCTGGAAGCTGGACTTCAAATACACATCATTGATAAGTACTCATTAAGCACTGTAGAAAGATTGAGATGGCTTCCTGTAATAAGACTAATGCAATTTCAAATAGAAAACTGACATTAAGGAGATCAAGGACATGTGACTAAGCTAACCACTGAGGCTGACATAGTTGTTATGCCTGAATTTCAGATATGGTCTTAAGGTTCCTTGCAGCTGTGACACAAGGAAAAGTAGATGTTTTTTGATAAATAAAAGGAAGAAACATAGTTTCTCAGGAGAAGCAAACTTTTTCTCAGTTGTAAATTCTGAAGATTTCTTAACTAGGGTCCTACATTCATTCAGTTGTTGATTGATCCATTTATTTAACAAGTATTTTTAAATGTCAACAAGATATTTTGGGAATATAAGGATCTTTAAGGAGCATTTAATGTGACTAAGGAGTGACTTTGGGGCAGGGAGCAATGAATGACACAACCAATTAACAATATTAAGGGTATTTGTCACCAATTATAAATATAAAAATGTACTGATTAAAAAATAAAAAAGGATACATAAGCTCATTTGGTTTTTAGTACACTTATAAAAGATGAGGTCTTTTCATGTCCATATTTCTTTCAGATTACTTATCAAAAGTTTGTAAATTAGATGTACTCCAAAATATTAGTATTTTCAGATGCCAACCCCAAGAAGCTCTTAGTAAGAAAACAGAACCTTAAAAGGCATTTATATAAATATACAATACACATATGATGATGTGTAGTAGATTTATTTCCAAAGATGTGCAAATCATGAAAATTCGATGATATGAGCAAAGAATAAAGTAAATTAAAAAAGAGCAATCTAATGAGGGGTCCTTACAGGCTTATCATGATTCTCTCGGGGGGCAAATTCCTGCCCCCCATAGGTATCTTGTTACTGGTTCATGTGACTTTCTTCTGTGTGAATTATGAATACTAGGGAATTCCCTTCTCTTCAGTGGCCTTTGTGAAAAACTTCTCCTTCCTGGAAAAATAGCAATGTAAAGAGAGATAGAAAGGCAAAGAGATAAAGGGAAGAAGTGGAAAGAGGGAGACCCACATAGAGACCTGGTCCTGTGCATCATTACCTGTCCTCCCCTCTTAGCTGTCTTAGGCACCCACCTAGAAGAGCACACCATCTAGAAGACCAGGGAAAGCCAGCTCCAAGTCCCAGTGGCTTTACTTTGGGTCTGGATTGAGATCTTAGGGAAGCCCAGGCTTTATACACATTTCTCTAGAGCAACCATAAATATCTCACCAGAACAGCCAGTCAGGAATATTTGAGGGTGAAGTACTGACAGTTCTCCTAAGATATAGGATGAGGACTAGTTATAGGAAACAGATCATCTGGATTGAGTCCAAGACACTAACTCAACAACATTGGGCAGCCCAGGGCTTTGCGAGGAGTATCCAACAGTTCCTCATGCCTGTAGGGTAGGAGGTGACAATTTTGTATCGAGGAGGTCTCTAAGATAATTTCCTAATCACCATACTGTAAGTTTCAAAAGTGTTTTGATTCAGAGTGAAGTTCTTGTTGTAACTGATTTAAAGTTCTTTTTATTAGTGGTGCTTCATTCATGGACAGATGATCAAAATGAGTCTAGTTCAATGCCTTACACTGAAATTTTCTCAATTTGTAGACTCATCTGAAAGCAGCAACTGGGGATGCTATGGAAACATCCGAAACTTCGACACTCCTGGAGCATCTTGTGTGATTGGAAAACGTCAAGGCCTGAACTACTGTGGTAATTATAATCTCCTTGTTCACCTCACCCACCACTTCTCTTTCTCTCAGAAAGTGCCTCCTTTTAGCAAGGGTGGCTTCGACAGGATTTTGTCCCTTCCTCTGATACCTCACACCCATGTCTCCCTGTTCTGGCCCACAGATTTTTGTCCTCTCAACATATCCTTCTGGCTCTCCCTCTTTCCCACAGCCCCACATTACCAAGTGGTAGGAAGAGCACTAGATGTGGAGCCCAAAGACATCATCTGAGTATGTGCCCTGGTTTTTCCACTAGTCATTTAGTTCCCCTACATCTCCACTAAATGGACTTTAAAGTGCTTACTTTATAGTTTTGTTGTAAACTCTGGTCAGTAGAATGTAGAGTGTATGTAGATGAGAGTATTTTTGAAACCACACATATGCTTACAAGATAATCAGGCCAGCCAGGTAAATCAGTATTAGTTTTCATTTTGCTCCACATCCTTGTTATTCTACAATGGTTTAAGCTCATTCAATTTCTGGATATCACTTTAGGGAGCAAAGGTGGGAAAGAGTGAGCAAACCTGTCAGGGAAACACTCCAAGGACTTCTTAAAGGAGTTGGGGGATTCTCTCTTTCACGTCTGGTGCCTGTTGTAGCTGATGGATAGGTATATCTGTTTGGGGAGCTTAGGATGGGGCCAGTGTGCCTGTGCCCAGGGAATTGTCCTGCATGGGCCAGAGCAGCCTCTGAGAGCCCAGCAAGGGGCACTGGAAGCCACAAAGGACCCTGCCTCAGTGGATGCCAACTCAAGCTCCAAGGAGAATCATACTTTTAGGTCCACTAGGGATTTCAGACTGAAACATGAGCTTCTTGGTCCTAGACCACTGCTCAGATCCTTGGGGTGTGATTTCTGTCCTCTTGAGCTCCCACGTCAGCATAAATCACACAAGTCACATCTTTCCTTCTGTGTTTGCTTCAGGAGTTCGTGCCTCTGAAAGGCTGGCTGAAATAGACATGCCATACCTCCTGAGATATCAGCCTGTGATTCGTACTGTTGGCCGAAAGTACTGCATGGATCCTGCAGTGATCGCTGGTGTCTTGTCCAGGGAGTCTCATGGTGGCAACGTTATGGCCAATGTGGGCAACGTGGACGATGGAATCGGGGTTGTGCAGGTAATCCTCTGTCAGTTACGATATATGGCTGTTGTGCTACATGACATGATGGTAAGGGGACATCTTCACATTTATTGTTGTGGACACCTGCAGTGCAGCTCTGTGGAACACAGAGTGAAAGGTGCTCCCTGGCACTGTGAGAGCCACAGCTCTGCCTGATGCAGGTAGTAACATCACTGTTTCGTTCTGAGCTATGGTTTCTTTTGAAAATCAACTGTGCTATGTTTCCAGGATATCATCCGTGGTTCCCTATTCTGGATCCTCGCTCTGTTATTTTGTAACCACATGACTTCGTTTAATCTCCCTAGGCCTTAGTTCCCTCACTTATATGATGCCAGATGCCATCCTCATAGAATTGTCATGAAGACTCAATGCTATAATGGGAAAACGTGTTTAGAATCTGGCAGATTCTTGGGGCGCCTGGGTGGCTTAGTCAGTTAAGCGTCCGACTTTCGCTTAGGTCATGATCTCGCGGTTCGTGGGTTCGAGCCCTGCGTCGGGCTCTGTGCTGACTGCCAGCTCAGAGCCTGGAGCCTGTTTCAGAGTCTGTGACTCCCTCTCTCTCTGACCCTCCCCTGCTCACGCTGTCTCTCTCTCTCTCTGCTAGAAATAAATAAAACATTTTTAAAAAATTAAAAAAAAAAAGAATCTGGCAGATTCTCAGCAAATATTGAATTCCCTTTCCTTTTCTTCCTTCTACACAATTCTTAGTTCTGAAGATCAGTTTTGTTTTTGCACTATTTCTGTCTGGTCTCAGCTTGTCTCACAGAGACTCCCAGGGAACTGGGCATTAACCCCACTGTTGAATTAATTGTGTCCCGGGGGATCAGTGATGGCAAGGAGACAATGGCACTGTGCTTTTTTTCTATTGCATTTGACATTATTGTTGTAATTGTTGAGAAGCCTTTAAGTATTGTGGTCATCTTTTTAGCTTTTAGGAACATATGATCTCCTCAGTGATCTTTAAACTGACTTCCTATTACTATTAGGAATGACACTTTGCAATTTAAAAGTACTTTCAAATGCTTTCTATTATTTTGATTTAGAGACCCACCCAATAATCTGATAAGGAGGAGGGGAAGGCATGCAATTCATCCTTTCCAAGTGAGGAAGTGGTTTTGCAAGGATTGCAAGGACAGAGTCATTGTTGCAAAGGCACGGGGCAGCTGGAAAATGCAGAATTGGCACCAATGCCAACATGGGCGATGTTAGGGGTCAGCATCATTTCTGATGCCCTGCTCTGCCTCCTCTGTGAAATCTTGTCCTTGGGAAAAGGATGAGCCCATCTACTTTGAAGATGGAACTGTCCCAAGTCAGACATTTCTCCTAAACATGTTGAAACTCATGTGGAATGGCGACCAAAGATGTACAAGAAAAATTAGAAGTACTTTTAGACATTCAGATTACCTGTAAGGAGAATTACAAGTACACATAGAAAAAGCCCTTTCTGACCTGTTTGGAGGGCTTGTGTTTGCAGCATTGAAGGAGGGCATCAGCCTGGGATGCCCACTATCTCTGTCATCTGAGGCTTTCAATTATGCCTCTCACCATTACAATGAAGCAGTTGCAAAATGTTTGCTCCTCTTTCGGTTGCCCAAACCTTGTAGCTTTACTGTTTATCCCCAGGGAGATTAAAGGTGGCATTAGTTCTGCCGGAAGAGGAGGAGAGAAAAAGAAAGGAAATGAAAAAGCAACACTGATCCCCATGAAGTCCTGTCACCTGCCCACCAAGCTTGCTGAGCTTTTCCTCTGCCTCCCTCTAGGGCCCTGGCCTTTATACTCCCACGTCCTGGATCAGCGAGTCCCAGGTTTCTCCAATAATCGAGGTCCTGACTGTTAGGATCAAAGAAATCCAGACCAGGTTTCCAACCTGGACCCCTGACCAGTACCTGAGAGGTAAGTGTAAGCCAGGGTTGGTGGTTTCACAGCATGGAATTAAGAACAAATACAAGACATTACACGAGATTCCCCCAAACCTCAGTTGCCTCCTACTAAGCAACTTGGAAAGAGAATCTAAGCTAACTGTTGAGACCCTGAAGCAATGAGGGGCTATGGGGTCAGCACTAACCCATCTCACCAATTCCAGGTGGACTCTGTGCCTATGCTGGGGGCCCTGGCTACATCAGAAGCAACCAGGACCTGAACTGTGACTTCTGCAATGATGTCCTTGCACGAGCCAAATACTTCAAGAGACACGGCTTCTAATGCCCCAGAGCAAACAGGAGGCCTCAAGTGTTACACAGATAAAACTAGCCAATGGAGCTCATAACGTGAATCTGAATTTGACCTGAAGGTCATCAAAATAACATGAATCCCATTAAAGAAAGAGTTGTTGCCTGCATTTTGTGGTGTGGTATGTATGTAAATTAAGGGTTGTGTCTCCTTAAAGGTATATGCAAGTTAGCTGTAATGTGGATTTCCACAAAATGAATCCTATAGTTCATTGACTAGCATTGCCAGATTTAGCAAATAAAAACACAGGAAACCCAGTTAAATTTGAGTTCTGGGTAAATGATGACTGATTTTTAGTATAAGTCCCATGCAATATTTAGAACACATTTACCCTAAAAAATTATTCATAGTTTATCTGAAATTCAAATTTAACTGGGCACGTGGCACCTCTTATCACTGATTTCTTTGATAAAAATCATACATAGTTTTCAATTTTAATGAGAGGCGCCTAGGTGGCTTAGTCAGTTAAGTGTCCGACTTCAGCTCAGGTCATGATCTCACGTCTTGGCTAGTGAGTTTGAGCCCTGCATTGAGCTCTGTGCTGATGGCTCAGAGCCTGGAGCCTGCTTCAAGTTCTGTCTCCCTCTCTCTCTGCCTCTCCCCCACTTGCACTTTCTCTCTCTTAAAAATAAACTTAAAAACAATAAATTTTAGGGGCGCCTGGGTGGCTTAGTCGGTTAAGCGTCCGACTTTCGCTTAGGTCATGATCTCGCGGGTCGTGGGGTCGAGCCCCGCGTCGGGC
Source organism: Proteles cristata cristata (assembly GCA_017311185.1). Lineage (NCBI taxonomy): Eukaryota > Metazoa > Chordata > Mammalia > Carnivora > Hyaenidae > Proteles > Proteles cristata. Next base: position 78,407 of record JAESUZ010004872.1, on the reverse strand, counting down.
TCTGTGCTGACTGCCAGCTCAGAGCCTGGAGCCTGTTTCAGAGTCTGTGTCTCCCTCTCTCTCTGACCCTCCCCTGTTCACGCTGTCTCTCTCTATCCTAGAAATAAAATAAAAATATTAAAAAAAAAAAAACAATAAATTTTAATTGAAAACTTTCAATGAGAAAAGGCTGGGATGGTGACCAGCCCCATCTGTTGGGTGGAAAAGTTTCTGAAGAGTTGCTCCTTTATCTCTTTGTCATTTAATTTTACTTCTTCCTTCCCTTTCCTGGACCACATAACCTTCTCCTGCACCCATACTCCCCCACTCAGCTAGATTATTCCCTGTTTGGGGCACTTTAGACTAACACAGCCAGGCCATAGAATAGTGATTCATCAGTCAGAACTGCCCTCAACGACATTGACCAGCACTATACTGGTAAATTATTGAATTCAAAGGGTTGTGTTCTATAATGTAATAAATGCCCCATTCTCCCAACTGTATGATATCAATACTCTGCAGAGTGTCATTCTAGTACCAATGTCATCATTTCAGGCAGCAGTATTTTTTTAAGCAACAACTGAGTGCTTAGCTCAACTAAATCATACAATATAGTTGAGGATAACAGCCAACTGCACATGTGCACAAGGTACAGACTCAGGGCCTGTAGCAGGTAGCAGTGTGAGGTGCTCATCTTCTGTGTCAGGGGCCTGTGGAAACTGCTCATGACCATTGGTGCCCTTGACTTCCTCCAGGGCCACTTCCTTCTTAGTTTCCCCACCCACTGCTTTTCAAGACCTACTTTCAAGGCTGAATGCAGGTAAAGGATTCTCACCAAGGAAAAATGACTAAGGAAGCCTTATGAATACACTCTCTTTGAATATTTACATTTCACTAGTGCTAAGGAAGTAGATTATGAGGCACTGGTTATCAGCCCACAGGCGAAACATTTGGGTGACTAAAAACCTCCTGAAATCACACCATTAGGGCAGCCTCATGCAGCTCCCACTACAGACACATATGCCCAGGAAGTAGAGGTAGCTTGTGTACATGCTGATAGAATCCTTCCTGAGAAAATATCCAGCCAAAGAAAGCCAATTAGGAGCACCAGGATGTCACAATAGGAGCTCCAGAGAAGGCTCAGCCACGTGAGAGTTGGTAAAAGTACAGGGTATTAATTATATAGCTACTAACAAATCCTTATTTGTAGAGCAATACCTAGCTGACAACTACTATATTAAAAACTATAAAGGCAAAACTCATACTCACAAAGTCTCTTGTTTTAGTTGGGATACTGATATACTAACACTTGGGACACAATAAGATTTCCTTAAAGAAGAGGTAACTGAAAATTGATGTGGGAAATTTGGTGAAGAACTGAGGCCAGAATTCAAGCAAGAGGCTAAGGCATTTACTAACTGCTATATTCTCCCACTTGCCCTGACAGGATACACCATTTTTATTTACTTGAACAGACCAAAGAACTTCCAACCACAGGTGTTAAGGTACTTGCCTTAGTCACAGAACCAAAATCCAAACTCAGATGTTTCCCATTTAAAACCTTTTTATTTTGCCCTAAGTGAACACATGCATGTAATTAGATGATTATTAATATGTATGGTGTCTGTCTGTCTATATGGTGGGGTGTTAGGGTGCCAGTCATCCCAGTTTGCTCAGAGCTGATGGGTTTCCTGAGACATGGGATGTTCAGTGCTATACATGAGAAAGTTAAAGGGGAAAGATCTTGGGCCAATCCAGATGAGCCAGTTACCTTAGTTTGGTGTTATCACTTGCAGTAGGTATTTGAAAATGAACAGTTTTCTTCTTTCCCTCCCTTCTCCTCACATTCCTTATATTGTAATTGCCACAGTGCTTGGGGTCAGAGAGCGAAAGGACATTGCTGGTGTTTTGAGGTGATACAAAAGGATGCTAAGCATCTTACAGTTTATACTGGGTAGGATGGTCTCATCCAGTGAAGGCTGTATATAAATGAAAATGTGTGTGTGTGTGTGTGTGTGTGTACACATTTTTTTTAAAACCCCTTCCTGAGTTAGCCTTTTGTTAACTTTATAACTCAGGATTTTTTTTAAGAGGTCTGGGAGCCATCTCTTTGAAATGTAAACATCTAGAAAGATGGAGTATCCATGATCCTGTCACTGTGATAGTTTAGCTCTGGGCATTTCCATGTCATAGAAACAAGAAAATTTTTATTACTTCTTCTGATAAAGGTGAATTTAGGGTAAACTTTCAAAGAATACACAGCCAATGGTGCCATTAGGTCTTCTCATCTGTATATAAGGCTAAAAATAGAGCAGCATAAAAAGATGATAACTTCTTGGCTGTGTAAATAGTATAAAATTTATTTCTATATATATAATTTCTTTGCAGATGATCAACTGTGTCCACGCTCTGGTTTATGCTTACTCAGTAATAAAATTGCTCTCTTTCTTTTTGCTATTTTGTGTCAATTTTTAAGTCCTTAACAACACAAAATAAAAAGAAAATTTGGTTAAAGATCGCTCAACACTGGGCTGACAGTCAGCTGGCTGTATGAGCGACTTGTGTTCCAGATTAAGTCTTAATTATGTACAAATCCTTTGTTTTTTCTCTTTTTCAAGTACAAAATTTTCATCAACATGCTAGGGATTTCTTCTGAGAGATTGTGAATCTCATCACACAAATGGTCCTGTCCCAGAGCAGACGTACAAACAGTTCACAGAAAAGTTGTGTAGTAACCTAGGATTACTGTACTTTCCTGAGTAATTTTTGTTTTCCATGGAGTTAATAATCGCCTTTTATTTGCTTGCTGTCTTAGTTTTCTCTGTACTTAACAGTATTTGAATTCTAAATCTCCTCTCTGAGGTAAATCAGAAGGCTCTAAGAGCACGCTGGGTCCTCTTCACCATCAGCCCTTCTCAGCTGTCCTCTGTGGCTCCTTCTATTTTTTGTATCCTTCTTACCTTACTTCTTTGTATTGATGGAGCACATCCCCCAGCAGCTTCCTGAAAAAAGTGAATGGGAGATAAGTTTTTTCCAGATTTTTCTTGCCCAAAAGATCATTTTCCTTTCTTCTACTGTCACAAGAGTTGGTCATTTGGCCTGGTACAAAATTGTAGTTTGGAAACAATTTTCCTTTAAAATTTTGAAGGCATTGCTCCCCTGGTCTTCTGGCTTCCAGGGTTACTTTTCAGAAGCCTAAGGTCACTTCAATGTTAATCCTTTATTTATGATATATCCCCTTCTCCCTTCTAGAAGATTATAGAATCTTCTTTTGTCACATATTTGATATCTCACAATGATGTACTTTAGTACAATTCTGGTTTTATGCATTATGCTGGGCACTCAGTCATTCCTTTCAAATTGAATTTCAAAATAAAAAAATTGGCTGATAATTTCCTCCCTTTCATCTTTCTCTGTCCTCTCTTCTGTTATTAAGTGTGGACCTCCTGGACTGGTCCTCTAAATTCTTGATTTTTCTCTCTCCTATTTTTTACTTCTGTCCTTTTTCTTTCTAGAAAATTTCTTTGTCTCCTAAAGTTTCCAATAAGCTTTTCATTTCTACTATCATGTTTTTATTTTCCAGAAGTTTTTTTTTTCTACTCTCTGAGTGCCTCTTCTTCTTTTAATGTTTTTATGTTTTTATTTATTTTGAGAGCAAGAGAGACAGAGCATGAGTGAGGGAGGAGAAGAGAGAGAGGGAGACACAGAATCTGAAACAGGCTCCAGGTTCTGAACTGTCAGCACAGAGCCCAGTGTGGAGTTTGAACTCACAGACCATGAAACCATGACTTGAGCCAAAGTTGGACACTTAACCAATTGAGCCACCCAGGTGCCCCATGAGTACTTCTTAATAGCATCTTGCTTTGGTTTCATCAATGCAATATTTTCTCTTGTTTCTCTGGGTGTACTATTGAGAGTCCTCCCCACCCCAGACCAAGTCTTCTTCCAGAATCTCTATTTCTTCCTGGGTGCCTTTTTCTGTTTGTTCTGACATCTATATTTCATATTGGAGGCTTTCTTCAAATGTCATGAATTATTTGTTATCTGGACATTTTTAAAAGTGTGGGAACTAGAAAGTTAATCAGAAACTTTGAACACATAGGTGGAGCTTATCATCTGTGAGCAATCCCATAAAGTGATCCTGCTGGGCTATTTGTTAGGAAATCCTCTATGTCTATATATCTTTTTTTTTTCTAGGAGGGAGAGAGAGAGAAACAGTGTGAGCAGGGGAGGGTCAGAGAGAGAGGGAGTCACAGACTGAAACAGGCTCCAGGCTCTGAGCCGGCAGTCAGCACAGAGCCCGACGCGGGGCTCGAACCCACGAACTGCGAGATCATGACCTAAGCAAAAGTCGGACGCTTAACCGACTAAGCCACCCAGGCGCCCTTGTCTATATATCTTTAGATATTTTCTTTTGACTATTCATATGCCTGAGAGAAAAACCCATATAGTTTTTAGACTACCGTAGAGTCTGGTGGTGTTCTGGAATCCAAGAGGAGGCAGTAGGCTGAGGAACTCAGTATTCAATATGTGTTTCACTTGGCCTCCCTCTTTTTTGTATGAATGCCTTCCCAAATGTGCCATATGTGATCCTGCCTTCTGTATTACCTTTTCCAGAAACAAAAACCTCTGCCAGGGTCAGGGAAGAAATCCAGGGTTTCAGCTGCTTCTTAATCATCTTTCAATCTTAAACATCTTTATTTACCCCAAGTTTCCCTCAATTTCCAGAAGTGGCCAATGCCATCAATTTCTGCATCTTCTGAGGATTTTACAACATGAATCAAGTTGGTTCTTTGCTTTCCCACTGCCAAGCTAGGATTTCACTTCTCATGCCTGTTTTATCAGTGACCAACTTGTCCAAGTGTTTTCCAGCTTTCACAACTTTGTTGCTTTTACCTATCAGGGTCTAGGAACGTCTCCAAGGACTAGGAGTTTTCAACTAGAATTTCTGCTGTTCCTCTGTATCATACTTACAGCAAACAAAGTTGGTATATTCTTCATGCTATGGATTTATGACTTGGTAGATCCAAGTGGATCACTGTAGCAGGAAGACTCTAAGATGCCCTCTAGGGTCCCCTCCTCCTGGTGTCATGCTCGTGTGGAATTCCCTCCCCTTCACTGTGGGTAGTAACTGGGACTTGCTTCTAAAAATAGAGTATGGCAAAGATGATGAGATGTTACTTCTGTGTTTACATTGCATAAGATTGTAACTTCCATCTTGTTAGCAAACTCCCTAACTGGCTTTGATGAAGCAAGTTGGCATGTTAGGGAAACCCATGTGGCAAAGAACTGAGGGTGGCCTCTGACTAACAGTCAGCGAGGAAGTGAGGCCCTCATTCCAAAAACCCAAAGGAACTGAATCCTCCCACAAACCACATGAGTGAGCTTTGCAGCAGGTCCTTCCACAGTTGAGCTTTCAGATGAGATTCTAGTCCTGGTTGATTGCAGCCTTATGAAAGACACTGAAGCAGAGGATCCAGCTGAGCTGTGCTGGATTCTGCAGAAAGTGAGATAATAAATGAAATTTTAAAAATGTTTATTTATTCATTTTGAGAGAGAAAGAATGTGTAAGTGGGAGAGGAACAGAGGACAAGGAGGGAAAGAATCCTAAGCAGGCTCTGCATTGTCAGCATGGAGCCCAATGCAGGATTTGAACCCACAAACCATGAGATCATGACCTGAGCCAAGATTAAGAGTGGGTCACTTAACCAACTGAGCCACCTAGGTGTCCCAATAAATGCATTTTTTAAGCCACTAAGCTTGTGGTAATTTGTTATGCAGCGATAGATAACTAATATCAATGCTATCAAAGTAATGGCTGGTCTGTCCTACTGCCAGACAAAACCTCATTATATTCTGGAAGTGTGATCAATGCAGAATCAAGTAGATTATCTAATTAGGTAAATATTATGGATATATAATTGCTCCCCAAACAAAAATCAATTATCTTTCATTATGAAAAATTTCTATATTGCTCTTTTATTTTTATCCAAGTAAAATAGAATTGTGCAAATAATAAAAAGCCGAGGTATCCCCACTCCATCTCTTCTCAGACATCCCTAAAGCAACAAAATTCTTGTATAATTATTTACTTCATTCATTATGTGGATGTATCATTTAATAAATTTCCTAAAGGAAGTTTGGATCATTGACAATTCTTCCCCACCCCTGCATTTTATTGTGGAACTTTTCAAACAAATAGGAAAGTTGAAAACTTTACAGTGGGCACCCATGTCTCCACCACTTTGATTAAAAAATTTGTGCATTAAAAGACACTATCAACAGCATAGAAATGTATTCCATGGAATAGGAGAAAGTATTTGCAAATGACATATCTGATAAGGGATTAATATCCAGAATATTTAGAGAACACCCAAAACTCAACAACAGAAAACCAAAAACCCCACTAAGCATATGAAAAGATGTTCATCTTCACTAGTCATCAGAGAAATGCAAAGCAAAATCACGAGATACCATCTCATACCTATTATGGTGACTCCTAAAATAAACAACAATAAAAAACAAACAAACAACCCAATTGAAAAATGTACCAAGGATGTCTATAGACATTTATTCAAAGAACATATCTACATGGCTAACAAGACATTATTAAAAAGAAAACTAGGGTACCTGGGTGGTTCAGTCATTTAAGTGACCGACTTCAGCTCAGGTCATGATCTTGTGGCTTGTGAGTTTGAACCCCGTGTTGGGCTCTATGCTGACAGTTCAGAGCCTAGAGCCTGCTTCAGATTCTGTGTCTCCCTCTCTCTCTGCCTCTCCTCCACTCATACTCTGTGTCTCTCTCTCTCTGAAAAATAAATTAACATTTAAAAAATTAATTAATTAAAAAAGAAAAGAAAACCACAGGCCAAAATTGGCATCACATAGGTTAAAGCCCCAGTTCTGTAAACTAGGGCTTAATACCTAACCCAACCATCATATCAATGTCCTAGGAATGTAACCTTTAACCAGTCAACATGGAATTTCCTGGTCAATACTGGGAAATTTACAGATAGACTCTTTCTGCTCCCTCTTAGGAGGGCAACCTTGCCTAAAAAGTGCATTCCTTACTAATAAATTCCTGTCTTATTTTTAAATAACCTTTCTCTGCCATTAAAAACTCTTCTTTTGTTTAACTCAGTGGAGCTGCCCTCTACTTGCTAGGTGGGAAGCTGCTCAATTCATGAATTGTTTAATAAAGTCAATTAGATCTTCTAATTTACTTGCTTGAATTTTGTTTCTTAATAATATATCAATAATCAAGGAAAGAAAGTTGAGAGTCCTCCCCACCCCAGCCCAAGTCTTCTTCCAGAATCTCTATTTCTTCCTGGGTGCCCTTTTCTGTTTGTTCTGAGATCTATATTTCATATTGGAGGCTTTCTTCAAATGTCATGAATTATTTGTTATCTGGATGTTTTTAAAAGTGTGGGAACCAGAAAGTTAATCAGAAACTTTGAACACATGGATGGAGCTTATCATCTGTGAGCAGTCTCATAAAGTGATCCTGCTGGGCTATTTGTTAGGAAATCCTCTATGTCTATATAAGAAAAAGAAAGTTGAAATTTGTTTACTCTGCTGGTAGACTTATTAATTTATCTCTACAGTAGTTCTATCCAATTTCATTTAATGTATTTTGAGGCAATTCTATTAGATCTTTGCATGTTTAGCATTGCTACATCTTATTAATGAGTTAAGTCTTTGTCATTCATTTAATGTTTCTATCTTTAATAATGGGCTTTATCTTAGGGCCTATTTTATTTGATACAATGTTCCAGGAGGGAAAAGGTAGAGGGAGGGTAGCTGATCTCCACCTGCTTCTCTTCCTCCAGATCCCAGGGATCCTGTGCTGGCTTAATCTGACACCTGGGGACACTTGAACCAGGCTGCAGGTGTAAGCAGGCCCTGTTTTCCAAGGTAACATAGAATGGTCATGAAGCAAGATCTGAAGTTCCCTCCTATTTTACTCTCCAACCAGCCTATTTGCTTCCAGTTACAAGACCCACCTGACACATAGCCGTTATATACAACCCACCATCTTCTGGGTGGCTCAGTTGGTTAAGCATCAGACTCTTGATTTCAGTTCAGGTCATGGTCTCCCAGTGGTCATGTCAGGCCCTGTGCTGGGCATGGAGCCTAGTTAAGATTCTCTCACTCTTAAGAAACTGCTCCCATTCACAACTGCACAAAAAAACATAAAATACCTCGGAATTAACCTAACCAAGGTTACAAGAGATCTGTATGATGAAAACTATAGAAAACTTATGAAGGAAATTGAAGAAGACACAAAGAAATGGAAAAACATTTCATGCTCATGAATTGGAAGAATAAATATAGTTAAGATGTCATTACTACCTAAAGCACTCTACACATTCAATGCAATTCCAATCAAAATTGCACCAGCATACTTCTCAAAACTAGAACAAACTATCCAAAAATTTGTATGGAACCACAAAAGACCCCGAATAGTCAAAGTAATACTGAAAAATAAAACCAAAACGGGAGGTATCACCATCCCAGACTTTAGCCTCTACTACAAAGCTGTCTTCATCAAGACAGTATGGTATTGGCACAAAAACAGACACATAGACCAATGGAACAGAATTGAGAACTCAGAAGTGGACCCAAAAGTATACAGCCAACTGATCTTTGACAAAGCAGGGAAGAATATCCAATGGAAAAAAGACAGCCTTTTTAACAGATGGTGTTGGGAGAACTGGACAGCAACATGCAGAAGAATGAAACTAGATCATTTTCTCACACCATGCACAAAAATAAACTCAAAATGGATCAAGGACCTGAACGTGAGACAGGAAACTATCAACACCCTAGAGGAGAAAGCAGGAAACAACCTCCTTAACCTCCACCGCAGCAACTTCTTACTTGACACATCCCCAAAAGCAAGGGAATCAAGAGCAAAAATAAACGATTGGGACCTCATCAAGATTAAAAGCTTCTGCACAGCCAAGGAAACAACCCAGAAAACTAATAGGCAACCAACGGAATGGGAAAAGATAGTTGCAAATGACATATCAGATAAAGGGTTAATATCCAGAATATATAAGGAACTCACCAAACTACACGCCCGAAACACAAACAACCCAGTGAAGAAATGGGCAGAAGATATGAACAGACACTTCTCCAAAGAGGACATCCAGATGGCCAACAGACACATGAAACGATGCTCAGCATCCCTCCTCATCAGGGAAATACACATCAAAACCACACTGAGATACCACCTCACACCAGAGTGGCTAAAATGAGCAAATCAGAGAACTCTAGATGCTGGCGAGGATGTGGAGAAACGGGCACCCTCCTACACTGTTGGTGGGAATGTAAACTGGTACAGCCCCTCTGGAAAACTGTGGAGGTTCCTCAGGAAACTAACAATAGAACTCCCCTATGACCCAGCAATAGCACTGCTAGGAATTTACCCAAGGGATACAGAAATGCTGAGGCATAGGAGCACATGTACCCCAATGTTCATAGCAGCACTCTCCACAATAGCTAAAACATGGAAAGAGCCTAAGTGTCCATCAACAGATGAATGGATCAAGAAGATGTGGTTTATCTATACCATGGAATACTACATGGCAATGAGAAGAATGAAATCTGACCATGTGTAGCAACGTGGATGGACCTTGAGGGTGTTATGCTGAGCGAAATAAGTCAGGCAGAGGACAAATATCATATGTTTGCATGTATAGGAGGATTAGGAGGAACTTGACGGAGGAACAAGGGGGAGAAGATGGGGGGAAATGGTGGGGGGAAAGGGAGAGAGGCAAACCATGAGAGACTCTTGAATGCTGACAAAAACTGAGGACTGATGGATGTGGGGGGGATGGATGGGCACAGAGGAGGGCACTTGTGGGGATGAGCACTGAGTGTTATGTGGAAACTAATTTGACAATAAACTATTTGTAAAAAGAAAAAAAAGAAAAAAACGTTAATATGGCATCGGAAAAAAAAAAAAAGATTCTCTCACTCTTCCTCCCTCTGACCACCCCTTGCACACTCTCAAAAACAAAAAACTCTATCCAGCCCCACCCCACCTTGGGGGGATCGAATTTGTCCCTGGAGGGAGATGTTCCAGCATCTCTGTCATACTTTTTGTAGTCCCCACACTTTAAAAAAAAATGAAAGTAATACACATAAGTGTTTTTGTTTTTGAAAAGACAGACTGAGTTTATAATGAAAGTGGAGACATCACACTCTACCCTACCCTTTTCCTAATCACACTTCCTTGAAGCAAATACGTGAATCCTTTCTTTTTGTAGCTTTAAGAACATTCTTTTTCCCTCTTATTAGGGAAAACCCCACCTCTACTTTACTATGTGTTTCTTCTCTGGGAGCCACCTTTACTACTCACGCAAAACATGTTATTTCTGGTGTGCAGCCACAATTTAGCACACTCTAAGCCTAGGGTGGGTGATGGTCTGGTGAGACCAAAGACAAGAACCAGAGACAGCAACTGAGATATGAGTTTATTGGGGGAAGTCCAGGAGTGGCCGACTGGTCAAAGGATCTACTACTGGGATCTATGTGCAGATTTTTTTTTTAATGTTTTATTTATTTCTAGGAGAGAGAGAGAGAGAGAGACAGCGTGAGCAGGGGAGGGTCAGAGAGAGAGGGAGTCACAGACTGAAACAGGCTCCAAGCTCTGAGCTGGCAGTCAGGACAGAACCCTACGCAGGGCCCGAACCCACAAACCCCGAGATCATGACCTAAGCAAAAGTCGGACACTTAACCGACTAAGCCACCCAGGTGTCCCAGCAGGTTTTTATATCATAGCAAGTTACTGTAGCAACTGTCAGTGGCCCTCCCCCTCCTTGCATGGCCAGCGTTTCTAAGGAGATCAAGGCCTGCCACCTGGACACTCTTTGTTAACAAGGGAAATGCTCTGAGTTGCCTCGCCCCAGAGCCCATGACCTGAACACTAAGCAACACGTTCTGCTGCACATTCTGCTTGATGGGAATATGAAGGAAAGACAGGATCTCTTTCAAGATAGTGATTAACAGTTGCATGCAGGGTATGCTTGCACCAACTAGCTATCGGCCATGTACCAATCTGGTCACCACATATGTGTAGGTTTTCCCCCACACTAAGCAATTCTCTGTGACACCAGCTGAATGTCCTACAATTTAACTCAATTCTGACACTCTTTGCCTGTCAGATCCCACAAGTCAATCCCACAAGACTGCCCCCCTACCCCGACCACACCCACACACATCAGACACCAATCTGTTGTCAACTGTGCTTCTGACCAACTGGCTTTAGATCGGAGATTCCAACAACTCTCTCATTGGGTTCGATTAATTTGCTAGAGCAGCTCACAGAACTCAGGGAAATACTTATGTTTACCAGTTTATTTAAGGATGAAGATGAATACCCAGATGATGAGAACTGGGAGGGTCCCAAGTAAAGGAGTTTCTGTCCCTGTGGAGGTGAGGTGCCTCATGCTCCTGGTGTGGAAATGTTCACCCACCTGGAAGCTCTCTGCACCCTGATCTTTAGGATTTTAGGGAAGCTTCCTCACACAGGCACAATCAATCATTAACTACATTTCCAGAGCCTCTCCCATCTCAGAAAGATAGGGAGGGGGTGGAGCTGAAAATTCCAAGCTTTTAATTATGGCTTGGTCTTCCAGGTGAGCAGCCCCCATCCAGGAGCCCACCCAGAGTCACCTCCTTAGAACGAAAGATTCTCCTAGTGTCCTTCTCACTTAGGAAATTGAGGGTTTTAGGAGCTCTGTGTCAGGACCTGGGGGCAGAGACCAAATATATATTTTCTGTTATACCACAGAACCTCTTTAAGTTAAAAAAAAAAGTTAATCCTGTTATTTCTCCCTTTCCTCACTACTGTTAGAAGAGTTAATTGTGAAAATAAAGGAAATCTCATTTACAATAGGTCCAGGAAGCCCTGAAAGGGGAGCTCTTACCTGTGCCACTCCTTGGAGCCCGCATAGCCAGCAGAAAGAATAAAGGGACTTACTTTGACAAGGGAAAACATTTTCACATGGGAATTTCATCTCCACCTCTTAAGAAGGAAGATCCCTCGGGGCGCCTGGGTGGCTTAGTTGGTTGAGCATCTGACTTTCGCTAAGGTCATGGTCTCGCCGTTCGTGGGTTCGAGCCCCGTGTCGGGCTCTGTGCTGACTGCCAGCTCAGAGCCTGGAGCCTGTTTCAGTCTGTGACTCCCTCTCTCTCTGACCCTCCCCTGCTCACGCTGTCGCTCTCTCTCTCTCTCCTAGAAATAAAAAAAGAAGGAAGATCCCTCCCCTGCCGTAGGGAGGGCAACAACACACCAATTGCCACTTGCAGTCAATGAGAAATGGTTATTGACTGACTGACTGACTGAGTGATTGACTGGGGGGGGGGTGGAGAAGGGCAGAGAGAGGGAGAGAATCTGAAGCAAGCTCCACACTGTCAGCTCAGAGCCCACACGGTGCTCCATCTCACAAACCATGACATCACAATTTGAGCTAAAATCAAGAGTCAGATACTTAAATGACTGAGCCACCCAGGCACCTCCAGGGGCAACTAACTTTACCAAGTCTTTTGTATTTTTTCAGACATTTATTTTACATATGAATAAATATGCATGTAATATTCTTGGGTTTTACAACTTTCCCCACAACCAGAGGCATACTATATACACCTTTATTCACAGTGTTATGTAAAGTGTTTATGTACAATTTAAAGAATGCTGAAATGAACACCCATACACCCATCTCTCAGGTTAAGAACTAGAACATCACTGCTACTCTGTCTCCAAGGTGCTTCTCCTCCATCACCACCAGGGGGAATCTGGACTGAATTTTGTATTAACCAGACTTGTGATTTTCTTGCCATAAACCCCAGCACTGTGAGCATTTAAAAATTTTTCTAATCTGGTGGATGTGAACTGTTATTGGATTGTGGTTTAAATATGCATTTCCTTGATTATTAAACATGTTGAGACTTTTTTTCAGGCACTAAACTAAGTGTTATACAAGCACTTAATTTTTTTTTTAAGTTTACTTGTTTATTTTGAGAAAGAGAGCACATGCACAAGTGGGGAAAGAGCTGAGAGAGAGAGAGAGAGAGAGAGAGAATCCCAAGCAGGCTCTGCACCACCAGCACAGAGCCCAATGTAGAGTTTGAACTCACAAACGTGAGATCATGACCTGAGCCAATGTCTGGTGCTTAACTGACTAAGCCTTCCAGGCATCCCATTATACATACACTTTTAAAAATTGTTTTGAGTATAGTTGACACACAATGTTACATTAGTTTCATGTGTACAAGTTATTCAACATCTCTATACTTTATGCTATGCTCACCACAAACGTAGCTCTCATCTGTCACCATGTAGTGGTATTACAATGTCATCGATTATATTCCCTATGCTGTGCCTTTCACCTCTGTGACTTATTCATTCCATAATTGAAATCCTGTACCACCTACACTCCTTCACCCATTTCTCCCATTGCTTCCCCACCTCTCCTCTAGTGTTCTCTTGTGTTCACAGGTCTGTTTCTGCTTTTTGTTGTTTATGGATTTATTTTATTTTTTAGCTTCCATATGAGTGAAATCATTCGTCTTTCTCAGTCTGACTTATTTCACTTAGCATAATAACCCTCTAGGTCTATCCATGTTGTTGCAAATGGCAAGATCTCATCATTTTAAATTGCCGTGTAGTATTCCTCTGAGAGAGAGTGTGTGTGTGTGTATGCACGTGCGCACACGAGCAGACCACATCTTTATCGATTCTAAGAATGGTGAGCATTTTGTCATATGTTCATTTATATTTTTTTTACTGTGCTTTTTTCATGGCTCTCTCATTTTTCTATTTCAGTATATCTTTTTCATTGATTGATAAGAATTATTTATCTATTCTGAGTACTTTTTTAAAATAATTTTTTAATGGTTATTTATTTTTGAGAGAGAGAGAAACTCAGAGCATGAGCGGGGTAGGGGCAGAGAGAGAAGGAGACAGAATCTGAAGCAGGCTTCAGGCTCCAAGTTGTTAGCACAGAGCCTGACGCAGGGCTCAAACTCAAACCGTGAAATCATGACCTGAGCCAAAATCAGACATTTAACCGACTGAGCCACCCAGGTGCCCCTATTCTGAGTACTAACTCTTTACCATCTCTGTGTCATGTAAATATCTTTGTTTCATTTATAACTTACTTTTTTTTTTAACTTTTTTTGATGAAAACTTTTAATTTTGAAACAATCTCAAAGTTACAGAAAAATTACAAATAATTCATTTTTCCCTAGACCATTTGAGAGTAAGTTGCCAATATGATGTACTTTAGTGTATGGTTTTTATGAACAAGGACATTCTCCTGCATCATCACCAATACAACAAAATGGTTATTAAGGAAATGCTATCTGGCAGCATTTTGTTCGGAGTTTTTCATTGTAATCTGGATATGAGTTAGGCTGTAGTGGGTTCATGTCATTTGAGTAAGAAGCAAAGCCCAAATGGCATTTATCCCCCTTACCCCATCCACCCTTGGTTTGTTCTCTTTAAGAATCTCTTGTGGTTTGCCTACCTCCCTCTCTGTTTATAACTACTTTTCCCCCTTCCTTTCCCCCATGGTCTTCTGATCAGTTTCTCACGATTCACATATGAGTGAAAACATACAATATCTGTTCTTGTCTCCCTGACTTATTTCACTCAGCATAATACCTTCCAGTTCCATCCACATTGCTCAAATGGCATGATTTCATTCTTTCTCATTGCCAAGTAGTATTTCATTGTATATATAAACCACATCTTTTTTTTTTTTTTCAAATGTGTTTCATGAGTCAACTCATTCTTCTGATCATCTTTCCAGATGGTGCAGGTGGAGGTGGAGGGTGAGGTCCCAGAGGCCACCAGGGTGGAGAAGGGGGGGTGTCCCAGAGCCCATGAATGGGGATAAAAGGCAGCCCACAGGGCATGGCATGGAGGGCACTTCTGGGAAAGGCGGACATGCTCTGGCAGCCATGTTGGCCTTGACCTTCTGTGTGTCCAAAGTAGGGACAGATAAAAATCACATCTTTTATCCATTCATCAGTTAATGGACATTTAGGCTCTTTCCATAATTTGGCTATTGTTGAAAGTGTGGCTATAAACATTAGGGTACATGTGCCCCTATGAATCAGCACTCCTGTATCCCTTGAATAAATTCCTAGTAATGCTATTGCTGGGTCATAGAGTAATTCTACTGTTAATTTTTTGAAGGAACTTCACACTGTTTTCCAGGGTGGCTGCACCAGTTTGCTTTCCTACCAACAGTGCAAAAGGGTATTCAACTCTTGATGGACATTTAGATTGTTTCCTACTTTTGACTATTGTGAATAGTAGTGTTATGAAAATTTGTGTACAGGCTTTTTGTGTTGCACATATATGTTTTCGGTTCTCCTGGGTGTACAACTAGGAGTGGAGTTGCTGGGTCATGTGGTTACTTTATGGATAAGTTTTGGATGAAATGCCACACTGTTTTCTACAAGGACTCCACCATTTTATATTCCCACCAGCAATGAATAAGGGTTCCTGTCTCCCATATCCTTGTCAGTCATTATTATTGTCCACCTTTGTGATTTTAGCCATCTAATAGGTGTGAAGTGGGAGCTCAATGTGGTTTTGATTTGACTTTCCTGATGACTAATAATGTTGAGCATTTAGTAGCCTTTTGTATGTCTTCTTTGGATATGTAATGTCTATTCAAATGCCTTACTTTTAATTGAGTTGCTCATTTTTGAGTTGTAAGAATTCTTAACACATTCTAGATAAAAGTCCCTGATCAGGTTTATGTTTGTAAATATTTTCTCCCATTCTGTGGTTTGTCTTTTCATTTTTTGATGGTGTGGAGATGAACCAACCTGGACCATGAGGAAAAGGCAACACTTAGGGAAGGGAGAGCAGTAAACAGAAGAAGGATCTGATTCACTGGAGAGAAATAAACTTCTAATTTGTTGAATAACTGTGATTTTGGATATGTGTTACATCAGCAAAACCCATATCTTAACAGAAAATATTCCTTAACTCACTTTTTTATAATAGTTTGTCATACATCCAATAGTACCTTTTCCCTTTTCAAATGCCTTCATATCCATTATTGAACTGTTTCCACAGAAGCTCTGTGAGACAGGTAGAATCATGTTATTCCCATTTTACAAAAGATAAACCTAAGACCCAGGAAGCTCAGTGACTGACATGGTGTCGCATAGCTTGTAGATGCAAAGCAGTAATGAATTCTTAGTACCAAGGCTCCCTGACTCCTGCCAGCTCTGAGTGCTTGGCTGGGGAGTAGAGAGAGGTGTCACAAGGGAACAAGGTGGATAGTCACAGTACACTTTTGGTCAGAAGTCTAGATTCTGCTTCTATTTATTGTGTACACTTTCACAGTAACTTAAGCTTTCTGAGCCTCAGTTTCCTTATCTAGAAATCAAGGGGTTGGACAGGTTGATGCTCTGAATTTTCTACCAGGTGTGAATTTCTTTTAATATAATTATACTGCTTCTAGGTAGTTGTATTTATAATCTGTTTTGACTGCCTGTTATACTAAATATTTGCTCATATGGCAGATCCACTTCAGCTAATCTTAAAATATATTGGGAAATTGTTTTGGGCACCAGTTTAACAAAGGTAGCTACCCTCATGCAGCAAGAGAGATAAGGCTTTACATCAGAACTCCTGGAAGTTACTCCATGTTTCTGCTTGAATTTTCCCATGTGTGGAATAAAAATTAAGGGAAATAATGTGGAGGTGGCACCTAAGCGGCTCAGTCAGTTAAGTGTCTGACTCTTGATTTCGTCCCGTGTCATGATCTCATGGTTTGTGGGTTTGAGCCTCATGTTAGGCTCTGTGCTGACAGTGCAGAGCCTGCTTGGGATTCTCTCTCTCTCCCTCTCTCTGCCCCTTCCTTGCTAGCCTGCACATGCTTGCTCTCTCTAAAAAATAAATAAATAAATACTTTTTTAAAAAAGGAAATAATGTGTGTAAAATGCTGACTAGAGCCCCTGACACAGGTAGGAAGTCAATCAATGACAAAAATAAATATTATTTTACAAGATAGATGTATAGTTCATTAACTTCCTCGTAACAGGGGGTCAAGATTGCATGTGATGGAATTCAAATGTACTCACAGAGAATCCTGTCTAAGGAAGCCAGAGCAGAGCTCTTGGGGGAACTAGGGTATTCTTGGGTTTCATCTTAATGATATCAATATGAATGCCAAAGGCTGCACTGATCAACTGTGGCAGTGGAACCCCAGACAGGCTCTCTTCTTGGGTTAAATGCTGACATGCAAACATCATTACCTGGAAAAAAAAAAAAATGAAAGAGGGGTTTGGGATGTCCTTGTTTACTGATACATATAAGAGCTTAAAGGGAAAAAATCAATTTACAAAAATAAAGACAAATGTTCTTGCTAGGGCTGGTATGGTTTCATTTCCATCTTCTGAGAGATTAAAAAAAAACAAAAAATGTAAAGTTGTATGTGGCAAAGAGCAAAATGCCTGCTTGCTCTTGGGAAGCCTTTTTTTTTTTTTTCAGGGAGATTTCTCAGCAGCCAGTCCAATGTTAGAGTTCAGAACTGTAGCTATGGTTTCAGTTTCCCGGGGAAGAAGGTGCATGTGTATGCACCTTCCTGGTCCTGAAGGGAAGCCCTTTCTTTACTCCTCAGATGAAGGATTGCCTGCGCACCCCCCCGCCCCCCACCACCCTTTGCTCAT
The DNA here is from genome assembly GCA_017311185.1 of Proteles cristata cristata. Taxonomy (NCBI): domain Eukaryota; kingdom Metazoa; phylum Chordata; class Mammalia; order Carnivora; family Hyaenidae; genus Proteles; species Proteles cristata. The sequence goes on along the minus strand of JAESUZ010004872.1, from coordinate 60,722 downwards.
TGGCATATGACTTCATCTTTTGTTCATTCATCTGCCTGAGACCACAAATGTCCACGACTCTGGAATTATGTAATCTAATCTTCCAAAAAAACAGTGTTTATTTGGCCTCACAGTCTGCTGCTGCCTTATTTAATGAAGCTGCATTGGGACATCTTATTGGAAACATATCAGAAGAGAAAACTGGTTATAACTTTCCTTATAGCTTAAAGGAGCAACGCTGATTACAGCATGCCAGGTAAACAGGACTCTGCTCAGAGATGCTTCTATGATACGACCTTCGAAGCTCAGCAGAGTGAAAATACAATGATGAAACATTTAAATTAAAACATTTATCTACCAAGTTTTTCAGGTTTATTTATTTTGAGAGAGAGAATGAGTGGACAAGTGTGTGAGTGGGGAAAGGGCAGAGAGGGAAAGAGAGAGAGAATGAATCCCAAGCAGGGTCCATGCCATCAGTCCAGAGCCCCACGCGGGGCTCTATCTCACAAACCATGAGATAAGACCTGAGCCGAAATCAGGAGGTGGACGCTTAACCAACTAAGCCACTCGGGCACCCCTGAATTAAAACATTTTTATAAAAGGATTTGTTGGGAGGGGTTCCTGGAGAAGCTGTCGTGTGGGGTGTTCTAGACCAAATACCGCCCTCACGGTCTTTCTACCTTCACCCCTGCAGCTGCCGCAGCACAGAACTTAGCTACAGCAACTTGAGGCTGCACTCGGGGCAAGCCCCCAGTGTGGTGTTCCATTGAGGGAAGGCTCAGCCTAAGAGCTGTGTGTAGGGTGGGGTGGCCAGCTGAGACCAGCTGGTGGGCCTGAAAAACGTCCCACACACCCACACCCACACCCACACTCCATTTTTGTGTTGCAGACTGCCCTTCCAAGAAGAGAGGCGGCGAGAGAACTTGTGTGCCATGCACAGGTCCACATGGGGAGAGCAGTGGGGACGGAGACTGGCACCACCTTCTGGTCCTCCCTCCAGGGAGAACAGGAAAGTGAGAACCAGCAACACCTGGATTGAGATTGGAAGGCTGTTCGTTTGCCTATTGCTTCACCCCTCAACGTTGTGTTACAACTGCCTGATTAAGGACATGGAAAACAAGGGAGGTGAAACACAATCTTACCAAATTCACAAACCAATTAACATTAACAATATAATCATGAGAACAAGGCCGGGAAGTAGGGGGATCTGAACTTCCCTCGTACCTCAACAAATAAGTGTTGAAACCAAAGGACTTTGAATCCCAAGAGTCTGGGAGGAAAAGAGACGGTCGTGCTTCCAGGGACCCATTGGGACAACCTGATGAGCCGTAGGTGTGTGATTGTGAACTGGGAGAGATAAAAGGAAGGGAGCAGAGGTATCCCCTTCTGCAGAGACAAAGGGAAGAGAAAGAGGCAGAGGAAGCATAGGAGTGTATCTGAACAAGAGAAAAACCTCAGACCAGGATGGAGAAAGATATAATCTCTAACTGCTGGGCTTTCTCTGGACTGGGGCCCACTGCCCGGATCGTGCACCTGAGAAGGTGGGGAGCCATCCCCGGGCTTGGAAACTGGTTCAGAGGCGCAGTCTGCAGCGGGAGAAAGCAATCCCCTTCCTGGAGTGCTGTGGGACAGGACAAAACCTACCTGGGTCCCCAGGCCAGGGGCCACATACCGGGTGGCATGGATTTGAGCCTCCCCAGTACCCGGGCGAGAGGAGTGAGAGTTTAAATCCCAGCCAAGCACCAGGCACAGGAGTCAGTGGCAAAGTGAGACAAACAGCCTTGTTTTTGCCTGAAGCACAGTGGGGATGGCTGGAACAGAATGGTTTGGGAGGGACACCAGGTCATTGAGAGACTGGGGATGTCGCCAGTTTTCTCCCCACCGCCACCAAGGCAGGGCCCACAGTGGAGGCGGAACCCGCTTAAACCAAACCATGCCCCTCCATGCCTAACTGTATCTCCGGTAACTGTATCTACCGGAGCAGGACAGACGCTGAGTAACCAGACGGCCCCTCCTCCAGACCAGTGCTATTGCATTGCCTGGTTTAAATCTTGGACAATTTTTATTATATAGGTATATTTTTCCTTCCTTTTCTTTTTATCTCTTCCCTCCTCTAGTCTGGTTACTCTGGCTTTTGGTTTGTTTAAGCGGACATATTTAGTCGATTCTCTTGATACATGTTCCACACCTCCTTCTTTATTCCCCATTCTCTCTGGAATTATTAAGAAAGGAACAACCTGGAAGAAATGGACAAATTCCTAAACATCCACACACTACCAAAGTTCAAATGGTAAGAAATAGAAAATTTGAACAGACCCATAACTAGTAAAGAAATTGAATCAGTTATCAAAAATCTCCCAAGAAATACGAATCCTGGACCAGATGGCTTCCCTAGGGGAATTCCACCAGACATTTAAAGCAGAATTAATACCTATCCTTCTCAAGCTGTTCCAAAAAGTAAAAATGAAAGGAAAACTTCTGGACTCATTCTGTGAAGCCAGCATTACTTTGATTCCCAAACCAGACAGAGATCCCACAAAAAAGGAGAACTACAGGCCAGTATCCCTGATGAACATGGATAAAAAATCCTCAACAAGTTATAGCAAATCGAATTCAACAGCATATAAAAAGAATTATTCACCATAAGCAAGTGGGATTCATTCCTGGGCTGCAGAGTGGGTTCAGTATTCACAAGTCAATCAATGTGATACATCACATTAATAAAAGAAAGGATAAGAACCATATGATACTGTCAATAGATGCAGAAAAAGCATTTGACAAAATACAGCATCCTTTCTTTTTTTTTTTTTAATGTTTTATTTATTTCTAGGAGAGAGAGAGAAAGAGAGAGAGCGTGAGCAGGGGAGGGTCAGAGAGAGAGGGAGTCACAGACTGAAACAGGCTCCAGGCACTGAGCTGGCTGTCAGCACAGAGCCCGACGCGGGGCTCGAACCCACGAACCGCGAGATCATGACCTAAGCGAAAGTTGGACGCTTAACCGGCTAAGCCACCCAGGCGCCCCTACAGCATCCTTTCTTAATGAAAAGTCCTCAAGAAAGACAGGAGACACAAGGAACATATTTAAACATCATAAAAGCCATATATGAAAAGACTACAGCTAATATCATCCTCACTGGGAAAAAACTGAGAGCTTCCCCCCTGAGATCAGGAGCACAACAGGGATGTCCACTCTCATCTCATAGTGCTGGAAGTCTTAGCATCAGCAATCGGACAACAAAATGAAATAAAAGGCATCAAAATTGGAAAAGAAGTCAAACTTTCACTTTTCACAGATGACATGATACTCTACATGGAAAACCCAAAAGACTCCACCAAAAGACTGCTAGAACTGATCCATGAATTCAGCAAAGTCGCAGGGTACAAAATCACTGTACAGAAATCGATTGCATTTTTATATGCCAATAATGAAGCAACGGAAAGAGAAATAAAGAAATGATCCCATTTACAATTGCACCAAGAACCATAAGATACCTAGGAATAAAACTAACCAAAGATGTGAAAGATCTGTATGCTGAAATCTATAGAAAGCTTATGAAGGAAATCAAAGAAGACACAAAGAAATGGAAAAGCATTCCATGCATGGATTGGAAGAATAAATATTGTTAAAATATCAATACTACCCAAAGCAACCTACACATTCGATGCAATCCCAATCAAAATTGCACCAGCATTCATCTCAGAGCTAGGACAAACAATCCTAAAATTTGTACAGAACCACCAAAGACCACAAATTGCCAAAGTAATACTGAAGAAGAAAAGCAAAGAGGGAGACATCACATTCCCAGACTTTAGCCTTTACTACTAATCTGTAATCAAGACAGTATGGTATTGGCACAACAACAGATACATAGACCAAAGGAACAGAATAGAGACCCCAGAATTGGGCCCACAAATGGATGGCCAACTAATCTTTGACAAAGCAGGAAAGAGTATCCAATGGAAAAAAGACAGTCTCTTTAGCAAATGGTGCTGGGAGAACTGGACAGCGACATGTAGATGAATGAAACTAGATCATTTTCTCACACCATACACAAAAATAAACTCAAAATAGATAAAGGACCTGAACGTGAGACAGGAAACCATCAAAACTCTAGAGGAGAAAACAGGCAACAACCTCTTTGACCTCAGCTGCAGCAATTTCTTGCTTGACACATCTCCAAAGGCAAGGGAATTAAAAGCAAAAATGAACTATTGGGACTTCATCAAGATAAAAAGCTTCTGCACTGCAAAGGAAACAATAAAAAAAAAAACTGAAAGGCAACTGATGGAATGGGAAAAGATACTTGCAAATGACATATCAAATAAAGGGCTAGTATCCAAAATCTATAAAGGACTCACCAAACTCCATACCCAAAAAACAAATAATCCAGTGAAGAAATGGGCAGAAGATATGAATAGACACTTTTCCAAAGAAGATATCCAGATGGCCAACAGACACATGACACGGTGCTCAATGTCACTCATCATCAGGGAAATACAAATCAAAGCCACACTGATACCACTTCACACTTGTCAGAGTGGCTAAAATAAGCAACTCAGGAAACAACAGATGCTGGTGAGGATGTGGAGAAATGGGAACCCTCTTGCACTGTTGGTGGGAATGCAAACTTGTACAGCTGCTCTGGAAAACAATGTGGAGGATCCTCAAAAAATTAATAATAGAACTCCCCTATGACCCAGCAATAGCACTGCTAAGAATTTACCCAAGGGACACAGGAGTGCTGATGCATAGGGGCACATGTACCTCGGTGTTTATAGCATTTTCAACAACAGCCAAATTGTGGAAAGAGCCAAAATACCGATCAACTGATGAATGGATAAAGAAGATGTGGTTTATATATACAATGGAATAATACTTGGCAATGAGAAAGAATAAAATCATGCAGTTGGCAGTAATGTGGATGGAATGGGAGAGTATTATGCTGAGTGAAATAAGTCAATCAGAGAAAGACAGATACCATATGTTTTCACTCATATGTGGATCCTGAGAAACTGAACAGAAGACCATGAGGGAAAAAGTAGTTACAAACAGAGAGGGAGGGAGGCAAACCAAAAGAGACTCTTAAATACAGAGAACAAACTGAGGGTTGATGTGGGGTGGGGAAGAGGGGCAAGTGGGTGATGGGCATTGAGGAGGGCACTTGGGATGAGCACTGGGTCTTGTATGTAAGCCAACTGGACAATAAATGATATTGAAGAAAAAAAAACAACGCCTTTGCTGGGGAGCCTGAGTCGCTCAGTTGGTTAAGTGTCTAATTTCGTCTCAGGTCATGATCTCGCTGTTTGTGAGTTTGAACCCCACGTTGGGCTCTGTGCTGACAGCTCAGAGCCTTGAGCAGCTTCAGATTCTGTGTCTCCCTCTCTCTCTTACCCTCCCCTGCTTGCATTCTGTTTCTCTCTCAAAAATAAATAAACATTTTTTTTTTAATTTTAAAAAAGGCCTTTGTTACTCTGATGTTCTCCTTAACTTCTGTGGGAAATAGTTTAGTCTGTGATTTTAAAAAATGTATTCCTAAGAAAAACTGGGAATTTCTCCTTAAGCATTTCTTCCCTGTGGATAACCTGCTGCCCTCCTGTCTCCCTCCAAGCACCAAGTAGCCCCCTAATGATTCTCACATAAACACCTACTTTATGCCATCAAAATGTGCTTCTCCTATTGCCTGTCTTCTCTGTATCTTTCTCTATGCTTTGTGAATAACTTAAAGAGTGTAGGAAAGATAGCAAGAGAGAGGGAGGGAAGAGGAGAGAGAGAAAAAACAAGATTTAAACCCATCAGTGTGCTAGGGAGTGACTGGATGGCTCAGTTGGTTAAGCATTCAAATGTTGCTTTCAGCTCATATCATGATCTCACCATTTGTGGGTTGGAGCCTGTGCTGACAGGACAGAGCCTACTTGGAATTCTCCATCTCTCTGTCAACAGCTACTATTTCTGACAGTCAAATGATTTTTCTGACTAATCTCTGGTCTCCTGTCTGCTCACTTAAGGCTTTTCTTGCCTCAAGGCTTCTGCTTCCTGCCTTCGTTCTATGGACTTTTTTGCTTCTTATTACTCTACCCTCTTTGTCTTACACCAAAACTCTCCAATCTGGAAAATCAAAACCAAAACCGAAAAAAAAACCCTCACCATCAGAGATTCATAGATTGTTCTCTAGGACAATCGCTCACAGATTTTTCCAAACGTACCTTTTTTCCTGGCTCATATTAATAGTTTTTAGAGATTTATCAGGAGTAGAATGACACCCTTACATGTTTATCAGACTTGGTTTTCCTGTGTGCTTTCTCACTTCAATTCTAGTCCACAAACACATATAGAGCACTCGAGATATACCAAATACTATGCCAAGTACTGGGGCTAGCAAGATGACACAACATGAATCATGTTGTGAGAGATGACTGAGAGAGACAATCCAGAAAAGAGACAATTGAAATTCAGTGGGGTATTTGTTATCTAGGGCTGCTGTAACAAATTGCCACAAACTGGGTGATTTAAAACAACTGAAAATAATATCTCATAGTTCTGGAGGCAAAAAGTCCAAAATCAAAGTGTCGGCAGGGTCATGCCCCCTCTGGCTTTTGGTGGTTGCCTGCAATCTTTGGCACTTCTTGGCTTGTGGACACATGACTCCAATCTTTCACATGTTTACTTCCTGTGTGTCCCCGCGTGTCTTCACACGGCTTTCCTTTAAGAATACCAGTCATTAGATTTACGGCTGACCCTAATCCAGTATGGTCGCATCTTAACTTGATTACATCTGCAAAGATCCTATTTCTAAATAAGATCACATTCATTCACTGGTTCCTGGTGGACGTGAATTTTGAGGTGACCCTATTTGACTCACCATGAGTGGTAAAGAGTACGCTGGTGTGGGGGACTACAGGGTGCTCCACGGAGGACATTTACTCCCCTCCTTCTTGAATACTGGCTGCCTACTGGCCTGATCTAGTCACAGAAAGTCCAGCACAACTGAGCAGCATAGGAGGATCAATACTGGTAACCAAGAGTTACTGTTGAATGATTGCTGTGTATGACAAGCATCATAATAGGTGTTTTACATATAAAATTAAATACAATTTTCATAATATCATAAATAAATAATAGTATTCTGGTTAAGTTAGTTAATCAGGGAGATTAGCTTAGTTTCTCAGTGTCAAATGGCCAGTTAAGGGGAGAGTAGGTTTTGAACTAAGGTCCAAGACTTTAGCACTACAAATACTTCAAGGGACCCTGGGGCTGACAGGACCTGGTACAGTGCAACCTGAAATACCTAAAAATACTTCCTTCATAGGTATAAAAATTCTATGTAGGTGACTCATTTGTCTTAGGGTATGAAAAGCTCATTTAAACAGTCATCATTTAGAAGTGGCTAGTGACTATATGTGACTACTGAACACTTGAAACATAGTTGAGTTGAGCTGAGCTGTGCTGTGAATCTAAAATACACAGACTGAGTATGAAAAAGAAGATTGTAAAATATCTCTGTCTCTATACTAATTACATGTTGAAATAATATTTTGGATGTATTGGGTTAAATATAATACACTATTAAAATGAATCTTATCTGGGGCGCCTGGGTGGCTTAGTCGGTTAAGCGTCCGACTTTAGCTTAGGTCATGATCTCGCCGTTCGTGGGTTCGAGCCCCGCGTCAGGCTCTGTGCTGACTGCCAGCTCAGAGCCTGGAGCCTGTTTCAGAGTCTGTCACTTCCTCTCTCTCTCTGACCCTCCCCTGTTCACGCTGTCTCTCTCTCTCTCTCCTAGAAAGAAATAAAACATTAAAAAAAATTTTTAAAAAATAAAATTAATCTTATCTTACTTTCCCCCTTCTCAATGTGGCTAATAGAAAATTTTAAATCAAATTTATGGCTAACATTATATTTCTTTTGGACAGTTCTGGTCTAGAAAATCTCTGAACATAGAAGTCTAAAAGGCATATTTTCCAGTGGGAGTGAGTGTATCAGAGAAGGTAGACAGGTGTTGGGCAGTGTTGAAATTAAGGTGGACCTACGTGGCTTGGAAAAGAGGTCTTTGTGCAGCAGGTAGTAAGTGAGGGTATTAATGTTTGGTTTTTTGGAAATGACTAAACAAATCACTGGATCTTGGAATTTCACAATTTAAGAAATAAATGCCTTGTGGATCATCTGGTCCAGTAAGTAATGGGAAGGAAATGTCTTAGACGCAGCATCAGAATGTTTGGAGTCTAGTCTCAGCTTCACCATTTATTAGCTGGGAGATCTTGGGAAAATCATTTCATCTCTTTTCTTGTATGAATAATGGAGGAGAAATTTGCTTCACATTTCTCAGAGGGTTATTTCAGGTATTTTAACTTATTCAAAAGCCCATTTAAAATTCTGAAGCACTGTACAAATATAAGATTAAAAAGACATTGCCTATGTTATAATCCTGGCTCAGTCCAGCTGTATAGAGAGTTGTTGATAACTTTAAAAGTGAATAATTACTTTATAGACAATTTGGCATTGAACATATTGGTGTCTTGTGCTTATGTCGATGCAGAGAATCAAAAGAAAGTGAAGATGAAGAAAGCCAGTAGCTTCCATTTTCTTCTTTTTTCTATTGTAGTTACAATTTCCTTTGGATGAGAATTCTGGAAACTAACAAAATCAAGTAAATCTAGCTGAGATAATAAAATAGTACAAAAATTGCTATAAGATGATGTTTTGGGGCTGAGCCACTCACTCTGCCCAAGCTGGCACCTTCTTGGGTTGGCTCTTTTCAGAGGCAAAGGCAGCACAATGCTGCTCTCTGTTGTTAACAGAATGACATGACCATCTGGGGCCACTTCTCCATTTCTCTTGAACAGTGAATACTCCAGTTCCAGGGTTGTCAGAAGTTCCTACAAAGGAACCAGGAGAATCCAGTGATGCCTGAGGCATTCTAACCCTTGAGCCAGCCTCAGGAATACTGACTGAGATTGGGTCAACAGGTTGGGTGACAGATAGCTATGACTCCTCAGACCTCTCCCCTTTGTGTGTTGCTGGACTGGACCCTTAGGAAGGTCAGTGTTTTCCTGAGCTTTTCTGCTATTGTGCACATGTGGACCGAAAACTCAGACTTCTTCCCCTCAGCCCTCAATGTGACTCAAAGAAGGGAGGGGAAATGTAAATGGCCTCTGATGATGCCATCTTCCCAGTCACCTATTGAGGTGAGGCCCAAGGGGCTAGAATTCTAGAAGGTGCCCTTGAAGTTTTCACAAAACTCCAGGGGCCCAGGACCATCTAAAGGAAATCCTTACACAGTATCCACCTGTGGGATAAGACTTACCTACACTCTAGAGAACACTGGGTTCTCTGAAATTCCAAAGAATTTTGAAATAGCATTCCTTTCTGATAACCAAATTAATACCATATTCTTTGTAGAATATGCAAAATATGTGAAAGATAACCAATAAATTATTTATTATTATCTTGCTTTATGGTCTGAAATTCCTTTCCTAATATTTCATATAATTAACAAAAGATTAGGACCCAGACTACAACGTATTAAGGATTCCTACTTTAAAAAATGAGAAATAAGCAAATGGTTCAGTAAAGATTATCAAAAGATATAAGCAAATAGTTTAGAGAAGCTGTAAGTGGAATAGTGAATACACACAGATGAAAAGACACCCAGCCTCAATCCAGGAAATTAGACTTTTCCTACCCAATTTAAAAAGTCTGATAATAGCAAATGTTGGTGGACATATGTGATATTGGGAACATTCGTACCCTACTTTAGAAGTTAAGTGTGGTATAGCCTCTTTGAAGAAAATTTTATAACATCTGGTGCAGGTGAAGATGCAATTCAACTTATTCTCCATGACTGCATATACACACACTTAAAATAAAATTGGAACCATTCATTAATACTATTTAACAACCTACTTAAATAAAGAGCCTAACAATATATTGCAAACATTTCCCTGTTGTTAAACAAGAAAACTTATTATTAAAAATCTTAATAATCCTAATCCATGCTTCCTCTCTCTGCACTTTGGGAGGCCTAGCATTTTGGTGCTTCTAAAACATTTATGGACTCTGACTTCAACTAGTCCGTGTCTGGACGCTACTAATCTATTTGGGTCTCTTGTCAAGTCTCTTAAATATCCAGAGTGGCTTTTCTCCATTTTCTCCATTTCCTTAAGCTTCTAATTCTACTTAGTTTTTACACTTAGCACATGATTTGACATTCTAGTTCATAAAGGAATTACAGATCATTAGAGAACTCTCTGTTTTCTCCTATTGACTCAATACATTTAACTGCATTACTATCTGATTTTGTTTTCTTATTCTTTCTATTACAATAAAAGAAGTGTTCCCATTCCTACCTCAGGCCAGTCTCTATTCTTAGGCTTTTGAATTCATGCCTTTAATCTTACATGATCACATAATGCTTCCATTTCCATACCCTCAATATCTTCTCTAGCATTTAAATATTTCAAGTCATTCCCAGCATAAATCATAACAAAGTGGCCTTGACTCAACTCTTCCTTCAGATACTGCCCTAGCTTTTTTCTCCAACACAGGTATAGTGAACAACTATGGCATATTAAAAAAAAAGTTCAGACTCTTCTTTTCTCCTTTTCAAGCAAATCTATTCTAGACAGTTGAATAGTCCAGAAGTGGGCATTTGACCCAACCTAGGTTAATTGGAGTTCTTTCCTAATTTGTTTGTTTATTAATCTGGGTATTATTCCCTTATATGGCTATACCACAATTGTTAATCCATTCTCCTGTTAGTGAATTTTTGGTGTTTTTAGTATTTGTGCTATTATAAATAAATACTATGAACATTGTCGTGCAAATCTTTTTGGAGGCATTTGTTTTCATTTCTCTTAGATAACTACCCAGAAATGAAATTTCTGGATCCTATGGTAGATGCATGCATAAGTGCCCAAAGCAGGCCACCCCACAAAATGCTACTTTGGCATATTGTTTTAAATGAAAGTTTGTTAAAAACAGCCAGTGCAAGAACACCCCTACTCCCTTTTGTCTCCATAAAGCAGGAAAGAAATTTTCTGTATGAAAGTTGACCTCCCTGTATCAAGAGGTATCATCCTTATCAACAAAGAGAGGGGATTCAGGGCCAAGAAACCTTTATCAACAAACCTTGTACTTTTTACTAATTTACTACCCCAGCCCAAATTCTGTTCAGAATTTCATAGTAATTGAAGCTCCATAACATAAGCTTTCTTTGTCTTATCAGTTACCCACAGGTTATTGTCTCTTTGTCTAAAAAATATAAAAACTGCCTGCCTTGGTCATTTCTTTACATCTCAGTTTAATTACTGGGACTCCATGTGCATACAATTAAAATTTGGTTGTTTTCTTCTGTTAATCTGTCTCATGTCAATTTGATTTTTAGACTAGCTAGAAGATTTGTGAAGGGTAGAGAAAAAATTTTCCTCCCCAACATATGTTTAACTTCATAAGAAACTGCTAAACAGTTTTCCAAAGCAATTATTCCATTGTACATTCTAACTAGGAATGTACAAGAGTTCTATGTGCTTCATATTTCCACCAATATTTTATATAACCAGTCTTTGATTTTAACCTTTTTCAGAGAGTGTGTAATTATCACTGTGGTTTTAATTTGTATTTTCCTTATGCCCAATGGTGTTGAGCATCTTTTCGTGAGTTTTTTGACCTTTTCTGTGTCTTCTTTTCTGAAATATTGGTCAAATATTTGACACTGGAAGATCATGTACCTTCGCAGGGTATGGTATTTTATTTACCATCAAGTGGATTAAACTCGAGATAAGAAAAGAAAATCACTAAGGAGTTCAAGCCAGATCTTGAAATATCTCGAGGTTAAACTGAACTTTTTAGTGAAATTTTGTGAATGGGCTCCCCTTCTGCCTTCCCACAAGCCATTGTTTCTAAAGTGCCATTGCCATGTATTCTTGGACAGCCCCTTCTTCTTCAGTTTCTAAGCTGTGCAGTGGATGCTCAGGCTGTGTGTGACTGTTTCTGATCGTCATCCCTCTAGTCCCACCAGGCGGGCTGCAGAGTCCCAGCAATAGCCCTTCTTGTCTTGTCATATGTCTTTCCTGGCTGAAGCGAAGCTTCACGTGTTACTTCCTATCCTATTAGTCAACTCTTCATTATGTTTCCTGGTATCCCATGGACAAATAAACAAACAAATGAATAAATCAATAAGAAGCTAACCCATCAGGATCTGTGTGCTGCTCCATCATAGTAATAACTGGCATGTGTATGAAACATTGCAGTTTATAACATGTTTTCACACATATAATTTATTTTTAGCTTCAAAACAGTCATGGGGCATCATTATCATCTCCATTTCACAGATAAAGCAAACTAAGGCTCAGAGAGGTTAAATGAGTAGCCATGGTAATCATCCTTGGTTGTTCTTGAGAAGGGAGAGCTGTGACTGGGATTCACAAATGGCAACATGGTGGAGACAACCTAGTCTCTAAAACCACAGACCAGTGCTGGGAAGGAAGTAGATGGGGATGAGGAAAGAAAGGGGACCAAGAGAGCTTCAGATACTGGGCTCTTATAACTCCAAAGGGTGCTGACCTAGGCTAGCTCAAGGCACAAGTACAGCTCTGTCTATGATATGTTTTGAGGAGACCCTCAAGGAATTCCCACCAAAATCTACTTCTCAGGGCACATACAGTACCTCTGATTCCATCATCATTTTTTTCCTTCTATTAATTAGTACGGTACTTCTTAAACTTTTCCACTGATTCTTTCTCAGTGGCACATAAAGGCCACTCTGGGTAGGTGGTGGTCTGGAGCAGAGTTCCAAGAGGGAGCTGAAAGAGAAACATTTCTAAATCTGGCGTTTTATCTTAAACGTTAGTGTAGATTTCACATTTTTCTCCACAATAAAATTTAAAAATACATGGGGGGCGCCCAGGTGGCTTAGTCGGTTAAGCGTCCGACTTTCGCTCAGGTCATGATCTCGCGGTTCGTGGGTTCGAGCCCCGCGTCGGGCTCTGTGCTGACTGCCAGCTCAGAGCCTGGAGCCTGTTTCAGTCTGTGACTCCCTCTCTCTCTGACCCTCCCCTGCTCACGCTGTCTCTCTCTCTCCTAGAAATAAATAAAACATTAAAAAAAAAATTAAAAAAAAAATAAAAATAAAAATACATGGGTATTTTTTCCTGCTTTCTCTTCTAGGGTCTTGATGACCTCAACCGCAGCAATTTCTTAGTTGACACATCCCCAAAGGCAAGGGAATCAAGAGCAAAAATGAACTATCGGGACCTCGTTAAGATAAAAAGCTTCTGCACAACAAAGGAACCAATCAATAAAACTAATAAGCAACCGACAGAATGGGTAAAGATAGTTGCAAATGACATATCAGACAAAATCCATAAGGAAAGGGCTAGTATCCAAAATCTATAAGGGCTAGTATCCAAAATCTATAAGGAACTCACCAAACTCCACACCCGAAAATCAAATAATCCAGTGAAGAAATGGGTAGATGACATGAACAGACACTTCTCCAAAGAGGACATCCAGATGGCCAATAGGCACATGAAACGATTCTCAGCATCCCTCCTCATCAGGGAAATACAAATCAAAACCATACTGAGATACCACCTCATGCCAGTCAGAGTGGCTAAAATGAACAAATCAGGAGACTATAGATGCTGGTGAGGGTGTGGAGAAACGGGCACCCTCCTACACTGTTGTTGGGAATGTAAGCTGGTGCAACCCCTCTGGGAAACAGTATGGAGGTTCCTCAAAAAATTAACAGTAGAACTCCCCTATGACCCAGCAATAGCACTGCTAGGAATTTACCCAAGGGGTACAGGAGTGCTGATGCATAGGGGTACATGTACCCCAATGTTCATAGCAGTACTCTTAACAATAGCCAAAACATGGAAAGAGCCTAAGTGTCCATCAACTGATGAATGGATCAAGAAGATGTGGTATATTTACACAATGGAATACTACATGGCAATGAGAAAGAATGAAATCTGGCCATGTGTAGCAACATGGATGGAACTAAAGGGTGTCATGCTGAGTGAAATAAGTCAGGCAGAGAAGGAGAGATACCATATGTTTGCATGTATAGGAGGATTAGGAGGAAGTTAGTGGAGGATGATGTGGGAGAAGAAGGGGAAAATAGTTGGGGAGAGGGAGGGAGACAAACCATGAGAAACTCTTGAATGCTGAGAACAAACTGAGGGCTGATGGGAGTGGGGGAGAGGAGAAGGGGAGTGATGGGCATGAAGGAGGGCACTTGTTGGGATGAACACTGGGTGTTATATGGAAACCAACTTGACAATAAACTATTTAAGAAAAAAACACCAACAACAAAATAAAAATAAAAATACATGGGTATTTTAAAATACATGGATTTTATTATAAAAATAATGACCTGTTGCAAAGGTGTGTGTGTGTGTGTGTGTGTGTGTGTGTGTGTGTGTGTGTGTGTGTGTGTGATGTTTGTCCTCTGGTTTCTGTATCCTCTTGGCAGACTGACTCATTTCTCACTGGAAAAACAAGATTTCAGGCATTCAAAGCCCTGGTTTAATTGTACCTAAAAATATATTACTTTAAGTTTCTGTCACTAATTAATACAACTCTGTTATCAGATTAACCTAGGGAGAGTAAGAAGGAAATTGGAGTTAGGAAGTAGATAGGCAAGAGGAGGAAAAGTTGAAAAATTCTGTGGAATTGCCAGAGTATTTGAGTCTTGTCTTGGGCCTGAACATCACAGTGATAGGCATTGTGACAGGAATAATAATTCTCCCTGACTGTGGCCCCCACCTAGCCCCAAACTATGAGCAACAGTGATCAGAACATGGATCTGAGACTTGACAATTACAAAAAGAATCTTGATTTTTTTCAATGTGTTATATTTTTCAGTCATTTACATTTTTTGGGCAATTTTGAGGCTACTTTTGACATATGCAAAGTTAAAACTTTCATTGGCCTTGCTCATATCTACCGCAATTCACCGAGCCTGACAGAGAAATCTGCAACTATGGCTGAGACTAACAAACAAGCAAGCGAGCAAGGAAACAAACAACACCTCTTTTTTTTTACTGTCCTTGTCAGTGAAAATGGTTGATGATGAGGATCCTGTATTCAATTCTGTGCCTATATACGATAAAAGAATTCTACAATTTGCCAATTGCAAGATAGAGAAGAAAATTTATTTTGAAAGCTACCCTAAAACACTGGATGATTTTCATGGCCTTTGTGATTTTGATGAAAGCTAAAATGAAGTCCAAGTTTTCCATGAATAACAGTACAAACTGTAATGTACTTTATCCACTTTTAAGCCTCTCTGCTTGACCTCCCACAGTATTTCCTCTTCTGGATCCTGTAGATTGTTGGAGCCAGAAGAGAGCTTGGAGATCATCTGCTGTCATCCAGGTTTATACATGGGAAAATGATGTCTAGACTGATGACCTGCTCAAGGGTTCTCAGCTGGTTAGAGGCAGATGTTAGATTGCAAGGTGGATCTCTAGACTTCCAGGCCAAATCTCTTCCTACTACACCCTGCTTTGGTGGGACTGATGGAAAGCAAGTTGTTTTTGTGGAACCTACATACATCTTGGCTTAAGGTATCTTTAGATGTTAGGCATAACTGGAGTCTTCACCCACAAGGCCAGGAACCACAAATGTATTATTTGGCTACCAGAGGATACCAGAGAATTGCTATATTGAAAAGTCTTAGAGGTGGACAACTGATTGGCAGAGGCAGGAGGTCAGGGAGCTGGTCACAAAGTTCTATTTGTATCGCAAGTAGATGTTTTGCATATAGATCATATTTTTATTTTGGAAACACTGAGGTGCTGATGGAAGTTATAGCAGGCAAATGGTCCCCTCAAGCTCTTCTTGGCAACATCAGTAGAACTCACATGCATAGTCACTGTTGTCACCCCTGGGAAGAGATGGGGAATCATTCAATAAATTACTTTAAAAAAAATTTTTTTTAATTTATTTCTAGGAGAGAGAGAGAGAGAGAGAGAGAGAGAGAGAGACAGCGTAAGCAGGGGAGGGTCAGAGAGAGAGAGAGACACAGACTCCGAAACAGGCTCCAGGCTCTGAGCTGGCAGTCAGCACAGAGCCCTACGCGGGGCCCAAACCCAGGAACCGCAAGATCATGACCTA
Source organism: Proteles cristata cristata (assembly GCA_017311185.1). Taxonomy (NCBI): domain Eukaryota; kingdom Metazoa; phylum Chordata; class Mammalia; order Carnivora; family Hyaenidae; genus Proteles; species Proteles cristata. The sequence continues at coordinate 44,629 of JAESUZ010004872.1, read as the reverse complement.
AGCGAAAGTCGGACGCTTAACCGACTAAGCCACCCAGGCGCCCCAATAAATTACTTTTTAAATATCAAAATTTATCCCAGATCTTTATACAATAGCACCCACACTTAACCATCATTGGGTAGTAGATTATAGTAGTTAAAATTTATACTTTAGAGCGCAACAAACTTGGGTGCAGACCTCAGCCATGCATCTTATTACTGTTGTACCAGGGCTACTACACAAGCTCAATGCATGTTATTGGTGGAAAAGATAAAAGTGACAAAGAGCCACTGTGGATTCAGTTGAATCACATTTGTATTTAAAAAGTACAACAGAGATCGGGGAGGGCAAGATGGTTGAGAAGTAGGGAGCTCCGTAAAAATTACAACAGAATCTACAAATAACTGCAAAATATATACAATCAGAATTACGTATTCAGACCACAGACAATGCTTTGAATTGAGTGATTTGAACATGTTGTAATTACTGTGTAGGGTCATTGATGCACAGTGCTAGCACCTTGGCATAGTGGCAGAGCATGGATTTTGGAATCTTTTTTTTTTAATTTCTTTTTTTTTTTTAATGTTTTATTTCTAGGAGAGAGAGAGAGACAGCGTGAGCAGGGGAGGGTCACAGACTGAAACAGGCTCCAGGCTCTGAGCCGGCAGTCAGCACAGAGCCTGATGCGGGGCTCGAACCCACGAACCGCGAGATCATGACCTGAGCGAAAGTCGGACGCTTAACCGACTAAGCCACCCAGGGGCCCCTGGATTTTGGAATCTTATAGATCTGGACTCAAATCCCAGCTTTGTCATGTCCTGTTGTGTCATCTCTGACAAGCTGCTTAACTTCTCTGAGTCTCGGCTTCCTCATCTCTAAAATAAGGGATAATGCCTATCTTACAGAACTGTTGGAATATTGGATGATATAACGCACATAGAAACCTGATGTATGATGAGTGTCAAATAAATGTTTATTTGTATTCTCACAATTTGAGCAAAGCTTAATAACCCACATTGGTTTGAAAACATTTATTTAAATTACAGAAGGCCTGGGCATTAAGACCTTCATGTCTAGATGGACTTATAACCCCACTATATGAAAATCAGGAGAAGAGTAAAATATGCTTCACATTTAACAGTACAGCATGTTCAGTGTTTTATTTTTAAATAAAAAATACTCATGCAGGCCTTGAGTACAATGTCAGTGTGATGTTGCCACTGTTAATGGTGATGGTTCGTGTGTTCCTCAGGGCCATACTGGAGAAGCTGGACCCATGCAAAACCCCTTATTAAAGAGCGGCCCTGACTACAGCATCAGTGGCTGTGGTAGAGCTGTTTCCCATACCCTACCACAAGTGATTTTCATGCGAGTCAGGGCAGGAATCATCACTGATTCAGAACATCCCTGCCCTTTTGTTTTTGTTTTTTTGGAAGAGAAGACTGGACGCCACTTAAAATGAAATCTATTCTACAGACAGGAAGGTAGTCAGGGCAGAAGTGAATGCAAGGAGATAGTGCAGAGATCAGCTTCATGGGGGCATGATCTCCTAGAAGTTGTGGTTTATTCATTGCCAGGGAGCCTGGCAAGTTGGTTGACTCAGGCCCTTCATCTTTCCCATCTCTGGCTCAGGCTCTCTCACACCTGTCTTCAGCTGGTGGATTTATGGAAGGATTGTATATAGTCTGAGAAACTTCTCCCACATGTGGAAGGGACCCATATGAGATGTCCTCCCATTTGGAAATAGTGCTTTGTCTATTTCAAGAATGTCTCTTCCATTTCCTTTTTTTTTTTTAATTTTTATTTTTTTTAATTTCTAGGAGAGATAGAAAGAGAGTGTGAGCAGGGGAGGGTCAGAGAGAGAGGGAGTCACAGACTGAAACAGGCTCCAGGCTCTGAGCTGCCAGTCAGCACAGAGCGTGACGCAGGGCTCGAATCCACGAACCGCGAGATCATGACCCAAGCGAAAGTCGGACGCTTAACCGACTAAGCCACCCAGGCGCCCCTCTTCCATTTCCTGTTCCCAGTGCTGCACAATGTGCTTTATCTCTTCCTTTGGACATAAATGTGAAGAAAGATACTTCATCCTTGAAAAAAAAGTTCATCCCTGGCCAAATCTTATTTTCCCATCTCCTCAGATAGTTGGGGAAACCAGCACCCATGCTGCTACTCCCTGGCTTTGTACTGATCTCCCAGAGCAGGTAGCCAATCTTGGCTTTGTTTATCGGTGTAGAATTGGAGCAAGGAGCCCTGTGACATATTGGTATGTGGATCATGTGACAACGGAATGAGGAACAAGGACCAGGAGGCTCAGACTTCAGGCAAACAACCAATCCAGGAATGAGAGCTGCTAATATTTCTTGTTTGTTTATCTTTTTTATGCTAATTATCTCCTTCTTGTTCTCAAATTTAGAAGCTGTTGACCTAGCTCAATTTTAGATACTGCCCACCAAATATATGCCTCCACTACAACTTGGGGGTTCATTAGATTAATTAATTAATAGTGGTTAATAAATGCTTTGAAATATTTTTATTAAAAGGGCCACCTAAGTCCAAAGTATTATTATAATCAGGTCTAATGAGGTCAGTGGTTTAAAGAGAGGGTTTTAAACCATATATAAACCTCCTCCAATGATCAGTGGTACAGAATGTAGATAACAAGAGGCAGGTGAGTTTATGTGCTGGCGCTTAAAACCTCCCTCACACAGTGGCAGAGCCACACTGAAGTCCGCTTGGATTGAAGCCAGGTGCTCATAGATCTACCAACTAATGGATTCTCAAATTGTTTAACCTGTCTTTTAGGACGAAGGCCACTGCTTTGTTAAAGCCTGGCGTGCAGGGTAGTGCTGAGGACGGGGAACCTTCCCATATTGAGAGGTGAGACTTCTGCAAGTTCACAAACAAGGTAAGTGCTAGCCTTCTTGTGTCTTGTAGAGCACTTATGCTGTCTTTTGAATGAAACCAAGAATAGAGTTGATGGAGGAATGTAGGGAGCACATTTACCCTACTCTGAGCCATGATCTCTAATGCTCCTCTCATGATTTCTTTTGATTTTCTAAGGAGACTAGTACAAGAATGGGAACAAAATTATAATGTGAATAAGTTTGGAAGTTTGGAGATGGAATGAGTGTGTGTGTGTGTGTGTGTGTGTAACATACATAAGATATCCATAGGGCCATGTCAATATGAAGTTGGATTAAAAAGAGTTGGGAGATTATAAGGCAAGAGAGTGATTCAATGAACCATAAAACCAAGCCTATGAGAATAATATCTTGGAACTGGCAAAAAGGTATTATATTAGAAATGACTCTAAACTTTTAAAATCAAAACAAATTTCCTTTAGGAAACTTTCAAGTTTTAAAATTAACGAGTTTCTCTTTCAAATCATAACAGGTGCTGTAAGATAAGATTCACCACCATGCTATCCTCTATCCTCTTCTGGGGACTTGTTGCTCTCATTGGTAAGCCATTGACTGACATTTGGTATTGTTTGCAGGCTGTCCACAAATATTTGTAGACAGTCATGAATCAGAAAAAGCAATGATTACATGTAATGGAGGGATAGGCTCTCTAATCAGACTGGCCATCAATCAACTGCTTATATCTATTATTAAGAGTGTATTCTACTTGCCAAGCAGGTGAAGGTGATATCAGTGAGAATTTATGGACAGTGCCTTGGGAGGCAAGACATATGAAGATAAAATTATCAATACCAGGCAGTAAATAAGAGTTAAATGAATATAGACAGAAAAGACACTAGTCTGAGAGGAGTTTAGGATGAAAAGTTCACATCTAGTCAGGATGTTGATACCAAAAGGCTTTCTGAAGGGATGTGATACTTGAAGAATGTTTTGTGTTTTGATAAGAGAAGAAAGGAGGCACTGGATGGGTAGAATGCCTTTAGTATAGAAAGGCAGAAATGCATGGCAAGTATTTGGGGTGCAATAAACAGGTCAATGTGATCAGAATAGAAGTAAGGATTTCTGAAGGGAAGGCTAAAAATGTAGGCTGGTGAAATGGTGAGGGACTCTGAATAAGAAAAAAATTGAAACTTTGGCTTAAGAAAAATGAAAAGACATTGTAAACAATGTTCAAGTTTTCTTTATGAATAGAGTGAAGATTGAGAAGAAAGTGTTTCTAAAATGTTTAATTCTAAATTTGAAAAAGTGAGGCAACAGAAAAATGACAATTTCCAAATATGCATATGGTCAAAGGTAGGGGAACATAGTTTAGAATTTTTATTCCTTCTTTAATTCCCAGGTGACAGCAGAGTTATATAGCCAGTAGCCTAATTACAAGCTACTACACTAGCTATGTTTAACTGAAAGGTGACTATAATTAAGAAAGAACTGTGTGTTTATGATGTCAACACAAGTAGTTTAAGTCCATGGTCACATTCTAATTCCCGTAAATCAAACTTTGGTATAAATGAATCTGTTGGGAATCCTGGTTAAAGTGGAGATTCTTTGAGCTCAAACCTAAAAACTGGCTCAATAGACCTAGTGTAAGGAGGCCACAGATATGCATTTTTCATAGGCATCCATACATCCATCCGTGCATTCATTCAGAAATATTTATTGAATGTCCACTTTATGTCAGGTATTGTTCTAGGTGCTGAGGAAGATATAGCAGAAAAAAAAATGTTCCAGTGAAGGAACAGGCAAAAAAAAAAAAATAGGAATAAATAAAAGAAGAAAGGAAGACATGTCAGATGGTGATAGGTAAATAAAATAATATATAAATAAATTAAATAATGCAAGGTAATGAAAGACAAGGAATGAAGCATTAGTATGTTGCCTTTTTAATATAAGTAGGAAAAAAGTTTCTTTAATAAGGTAATTTTTAAAAGTTTGTTGTAGAATGTTTCTATATATATAAAATGGGGAAGGGAATAGCATAACTAACTCCCACGTGCTCATAATTAACTCCCATCAACACTTTGCTATTCCTATTTTATATATCCTCATCTCTGTTTTTTTTTTTTTTTTTTGGTGATGGGGAGGTTGAAATATTTTAAAGCAACCAAAACATCAAAACATTTCACCTGTAAATGTTTTAGAGTATGTGTCTATTATGTATAAGAACCAGTTCTGGCACAAGAAGATGTTCTTGGGTCACCTTAAGCATTTCCTCCCCCAGACCAGGAATGAGCCTTTTTTCTGAGGAGCACTGGTTTCTTTGAGTGGGGAAATAGTATTTAGAGACCACAGTATGGGTACCAGTGGTGCTCCATTGCTATGGGGCTGTTATTCCAGGTCTTTTCAATGGAGAGAACTTAGGAAGTACATATTTTTTTAAAAGAGAAAAATAGTTATGCATTCATACTGATATTTCACATTTATATTTGTGAATATAAAGGATTTATTTAAAATTTTGTTTCTGAGTAACATTAACATGTTTACTTATTTACATATAATCATTTCAAAGTAACTATTATATTTATATATAATTGTTTCAAAATAACTATTACCAATCCACAATGATCCTGTGAATATAGTTTAAGATTTTCTTATGATTCTTTATGTTCATAGGATGTATTCCACTAGTTGTATATACTTACACAGACTTGTTAAGTCACTTGAAGTAAGCATTCTCTATGTGTTAATTAAAATTTCAATTTGATAATAAAGTTAGGTTTATTTGTCTTTCACTTTTTAGGATTTTTTCCTATTTGATTTAATTTTTTAAATCATGGAAACATATACATGGCTCAAAAATAAAAACTATTAAAAAAAGTACATTTACAGAAATCTAACCTCTATTCTTGTCCCCTTTACCACTTCTTACCTTCCCCCATAACTAACAATTTTATTAGTTTTTGGTTCATCTTTGTGTTGTTTCTTTTGAATATATAAGGAAATCACACACACACACACACACACACACACAAAATCATATTTTTCCCTTTTTCAAACAAAGAGTACAATTCTATAAATACTATTCTGCACCTGGAGATAATGTTATAGAATGGTATAGAGTTCTTTCTCCTTCCTCTTTTCAGCTGCATAGTAATCTGTTGTGTGGAAGTGGCTTGGCTTATTCAGTCCCTACATTAATGACACTTGCATTGTTCCCAGACCTTTGCTGTTATAAATAGTGCTGAAACAACAGCCTATTGCAAAATTCCCTTCCACAGCAATGTATAAGATTGCCTATTGCCCCATAGCCTTGTTGTCAGAGTACATTGTCAAACTTTTAGATTCTTGCCGATTAAATTGGTAAAAAAATGTAGTGTTTCAGTGATGTTTTAATATGGCATTCTCTCTTGAGTGTGGTTGAGTGCCTTTTTATACATATAAGGATTTTATCTTTTTTTGTTTATTCTTATTTTTTGCTGATAAGGTGTTATTTGAACAGAGTCCTAAAGGGCAGCAAAGCAGCAAATCATGTAGATACGTGGAAAATAGCATTCTAGGCTAAATATTTTGCAACATATTCTGTAAATATAAAGGCCTTGAGGCAGGAACCTGCCTGCAAGTTGAAGGATAATCAGGGAGAAGAATATAATTGGAGAAGAGTGCGGGAAGGGAAGGAGAAGTTGAAAAGTGAGCAGAGGCAAGATCAGGTAGGGCTTGGAGGCCACAACGGAATGATTGGAAAGCCATCGGAAGGTTAAGAGAGAAGACTGATAGGATCCCAGGCATGTTTCCATAGACTACTCTGACTGCTGGGGATTAGGCTGCAAGAGTGGAAGAGGGAGGTCAGTTAGGAGGCTATTACAATAATTAAGATGAGCAATGGTGGTGGTTTGGACCCTGGTGGTGGTAGCAGAGGCAGTGAGAAGTGGTCAGATTCTGGATATATGTTGTCAGTTTGCACCCTCTCTCACGGCTTCCATGCCTCTTTCTTACATATGATCTATGTCATGGAAATCTATTCATTCATTCGTGTATATTTCCTACACATATTGCAGGCACAAGGTATACTGAGGGCCATGGGGAGTGCCAGTGTGATGGTTCCTGCTGTTTGCTGTCACATGGGAATCCACTCTGCTTTGAGAAGCTTAATGGCTTTGCTTGTTTCTGCTGCTTTTACTATCTAAATAGGCTTTCTTAGTATTCTGAGTTTACTTGATAGTTTCACTGTCTGACTTCCTCGTGCATTTGCAAAACTTTTTTTTTTTTTTTGCCTGTTTTCTTGATGGGAGAGAGTAGATTGTGCCTGTATTTTTATTTGTTTTGATGAGTTTTGCTTTTTATTTTATTTTTTAATTTTTAAAAAAACTGTTATTTGAGAGAGAGAGATAGAGACAGAGCATGAGCAGATAAGAGGCAGAGAGAGCGGGAGACACAGAATCTGAAGCAGACTCCAGGCTCTGAGCTGTCATGAAGCCCAATGCAAAGGCTCAAACTCACTAACCTGGAGATCACATGCTCTGAGCTGAAGTCGGATGCTCAACACACTGAGCCACACAGGAGCCCTAAGTTTTGCTTTTTTAAAAAGTTAATCTTTAGAGTTGCTTTGTTTTCCTTTTAAAACAAATATTTATAAGAAAGAGTTCCTTTGTGTCCCTAATTCTAAGAGAGTCTCTTTATACTGTCAACTTAGTCAGAACTAGACCTATGGTGAATGGTCCTATTTAAAAACACCATATACAGGGGCGCCTGGGTGGCTTAGTCGGTTAAGCATCCGACTTTCGCTTAGGTCATGATCTCGCGGTTCGTGGGTTCGAGCCCCGTGCAGGCTCTGTGCTGACTGCCAGCTCAGAGCCTGGAGCCTGTTTCAGTCTGTGTCTCCCTCTCTCTCTGACCCTCCCCTGCTCATGCTGTCTCTCTCTCTCTCCTAGAAATAAATAAAAATATTTTTAAAAAAATTAAAAAAAAATAAAAACACCATATACAACACTAAATGAAACAACATAGTTGGTTTTTTTAAATTAATTAATTTATTTTTGAGAGAGCAAGAGACAGGGAAGGAGCTAGAGCAAGCAGGTGAAGGGCACAGAGAGAGAGGGAGAGAGAGAGGAGAGAGAATTCCCAAAAGGCTCTGAGGTGTCAGGGGAGAGCCTAACGTCGGGCTTGAACTCACAAACTGTGAGATCATGACCTGAACTGAAATAAGGAGTTGAACGCTTAACTGATTGAGCCACCCAGTTGCCCCAACATAGGTTTTTAACATCAAGGGTTTTAACAAACATAATTTCTTATAACAAATATATGTAGTCTTAAGATATAAGTCAACAATCCTAGAACTATTAGAACAAACTTTGCAACTTACAGAAAAGCTCTTTATCTCTTTTAGCAAATAGACTTGAACAGAAAGTCACTTCATAATGACAAAATAAAAAATAAGAATGAATTTAACTTAAAGTTTTATGGTAAGTTAAATTTTATTTCCAGTTTTACTAATTATACTTAGAAACTCAACTTTACAGAAACAGATATAAAATGGATATTTTAAGTTAAAGGCACCCTTCCTTTCTATCTTATATGGTATTTTTACCCTTCTTTCTTGTATTCTTAAACAAAGGCAATTGTTAATACAGATGCTTACATCCCAGAAGTATTTGTGTCAGAAGTGTATTAAATTTCTCTCACAGTTCCTGCTTAAAACTCTAGTGGCAATTTTATTTATTTAAAAATTTTTTAATGTTCATTTATTTTTGAGAAAGAGAGTGTGAGTGAGGGAGGGGCAGAGAGAGAGGGAGACACAGAAGTCAAAGCAGGCTCCAGGCTCTGAGCTGTCAGTGCAGAGCCCAAAGTGGGGGCTCAAACTCACAAACTGTGAGATCATGACCTGAGCTGAAGTTGGATACTTAACCAACTAAGCCACCCAGACACCCCTCTAGTCGCTATTTCAATTCTGATCAAGATTATAGCAAATGTTTTTGAGGCCTACAAAAATTTGATTTTCATAATACTTTCTACAATGTGTAGGATTAAGTGCTTTATTAAAAATTTTGTGGGAGACACCTGGCTGGCTCAGTTGCTAGAGCATGCAACTCTTGATCTCCGGATCATGTTGGGTATGAAGACTACTTTAAAAAATTTTTTTTAAGGTTGAAGTAAAGTGGGAAGGAGAAATCTTCTATTCTCTTTTGTCTAAAGAGCCATCCTAAGGGTCTTGGGAGGGACTTGGGGAGGAGTAAATCTATGGCTTCGCCCTTGGTTTAGTAATGCACATTATAGCAACTAGAGTCATATTTCTCACAGGCTTCATGTGAATTATTCTGTTCCACAGGAACTTCTAGGGGCTCATACCCTTTCACTCAATCAATGAGCCCTCACCTGCATCCCCGCCTGTACCATGGCTGCTATGGTGACATCATGACCATGGAGACCTCTGGTGCTTCTTGTGATATAACCAGGCTGATTAACTGTGGTGAGTAAAAAAGCAAAGCAAACATTTGGCTTCCCCCTAATTATCATTTTCAGATTCACTTTTAGGAAGTAGCTTAATTTTAAAAAGGTATAATCACTGTTACAGCAATAATATCAAGTTAAAAATTAGAAGAAAGCAGAATCCTGACCAGCCTAACAAACTGTTTCTTTTCATTTTCCCACTATTCTTTCCAAACCTTATCCAAATGAGTTTATTTCTATGTATTGGAATGATTGCTTACATAAAATATTAAATTCTGGCTTTGTGTTTTGGTTTGTTGTTGGTTTTACACTTCATGTTACAGCATGAGCATTTTAAGCAAGTCTCTCGCTCTTTGTACATCTTCTGAGAATCTTGTTCCAAAGCCTTCTTCATGTTATCCCAGTATTAGAAAGTCAGCACTGGAAGCAACAATAAGATCAATCTAATCCTACCTCCCCAATTTATAGATCTGAAAACTGAGGCTCAGCAAGAAGAGACTTCCCAAGGGTCTGGAACTAGGTAGTGGGAGAACCAGACTCAAATTTAGGTTGGCTGAGTCCTAGTTCAAGAGACTTACCAATGCACCAATGTGGCAGGTAGCAGAAGATCAAGAAAGAGAGCAGAAGTGGTATCTGCTTGGGGTTGTGGACCTTTCAAGGTTTATGCAATTAGAGATTGGAAAATGTCCTGGCACAGTCCCAAGATGTGGTCAGGCACTGTGACTAGCTTACTAAACTTTGAAAGAGGGTTTTCTTCTGGAGTAACAGTTTATTTTCTATTGACTTAGGGATTCGTGGTTCTGAAATGTTTGCTGAGATGGATTTGAGGGCCTTAAAGCCTTACCAGGTTCTGATCAAAGAAGTTGGGCTGAGGCATTGTGTGGATCCTGCTCTCATTGCAGCCATCATCTCCAGAGAAAGCCATGGTGGAGTTGTCCTGCAAGACGGCTGGGACCACACAGGACTTAGATTTGGCTTGATGCAGGTACTTGCCAAGGAACTTTCAGTCAGTCCCACTTCATCCTTCTTTATGGAGGCGCAACCCAAACTGGATATTTATTTGCAGTACTTCTAGGCTTCAAAACACCTTGGTACTTCAGCATTATTTTTATTTCTGTATTTCTCTAACATGTCTTTGGTTATTTCATTCAAGATTTATCAGTTATTGGTTGTCTCCAGTAAAAGTATTTAATGAGTTTTAAAATTACAGTTTGTAATTAATAACATAAAATACACTTGAGAAAATCTTATAAAGGACATTATTAAAAGTGTCCATCGGGGTTCATAAAGTAGTAAATTTCATCCATGTAGATCAAAACACTATAATTAAGTTCTATTTGAACCAACTTGTTTTTTTTTTTTTTAAAGCAAATTGGAGGAAGGCAATCCAAACTATCTGACTGTTTGTTTCCAGTCTGTATTTTTTTTTTAAATATAGTTTATTGTCAAGTTGGTTTCCATATAACAGTTCTCATCCCAACAAGTGCCCTTCTCAATGCCCATCACCCAATCTCTCTTTCCCCCTCCCCCATCAACCCTTAGTTTGTTCTCAGTGTTTAAGAGTCTCTTATGGTTTGACTCCCTCCCTTTCTGTAACTGTTTATTACCCCTTCCCCTCCCCCATGGTCTTCTGTTAAGTTTCTCCTGAGATACATATGAGTGAAAACATATGGTATCTGTCTTTCTCTGAATGGCTTATTTCACTTGGCATAATACCCTTGAGTTCCATCCACATTGCTACAAGTGGCCAGATTTCATTCTTTCTCATTGCCATGTAGTATTCCATTGTATATATTAACCACATCCTCTTGATCCATTTGTCAGTTGATGGACATTTAGGCTGTTTCCATGATTTGGCTATTGTTGAAAGTGCTGCTATGAACATTGGGGTACATGTGCCCCTATGCATCAGCATTCCTATATCCCTTGGGTAAATTCCTAGCAGTGCTATTGCTGGGTCATAGGGGAGTTCTATTGTTAATTTTTTGAGGAAACTCCGCATTGTTTTCCAGAGGGGCTGCACCAGTTTGCATTCCCACCAACAGTGCAAGAGGGTGCCTGTTTCTCCACATCCTTGCCAACACTTCTTATTTCTTGTATTTTTTATTTTAGTCATTCTGACAGGTGTGTGGTGATATCTCATTGTAGTTTTGATTTTAGCCATTCTGACTGGTGTAAGGTTTGTATTTCTTCCAGTCTCTATTTTTAATTCTCTGTAGAAACCCAGACTTTTAGCTGTCCCAGTTAGAAACAAATTTTTATTTTTGACTGCAAATATCTAGACATTGAGTGCTAATTACTTGTTTTGAAACAACTTTTTCATATATTTATTTCTATTTGAGAGCTCAATTAACATTATGCCACATTAACATCTCCTAAATCATACTTTGTTTCTCTGACTCTCTTTTCTGTGAGAGAAAGGACTATAGAATCGATCCTGTGGAGATAAATTAAGGGGGTTGAGACCACTGTCTGTGTACTTGAATACAGGATGAAAAATCAGGAATAGCGGAAAAATGTGTTGCTTCATCCAGATGCTGATGTTATTATCTGATTTTCCTAGCTTGATAAAAAAATTCATCACCCTGTTGGTACCTGGGACAGCAAAGAACACCTATTGCAGGCTGTTGGGATTCTAACAGACAAAATTAAGGCAATCCAGAAAAAATTCCCCACATGGAGTGTGGCTCAGCATCTCAAAGGTAGGCCATATAATGTGTAGCTTTGTTAAAAAGAAAAGTGAGTGAGACCCCTGAAGACCAGATGTGCCCTAGGCGCCCCTGGGAGTATTCCCATGGGGTCAACAGTGGGCATGGGAGGAGCTGCCAGAATACTGCATTAGTTTTCTCTGAACCACTGAGTTACTTTGAGTGGACTTCCTTCCCAACTTCCATTTCCCCTTCTGCCAGATGTTGGCATTCTCATTACCTCTCTCATTGGTTACTGGGCCACTGAGTGATGCCTTGAGAATTAATGCCATAGTTTAAAAGAATATGTTTACATTCCTCTGATAGTTTTTTTTCTTGATGAAAGAAACTATTAACCTCTTTATGAATTGTTCAAATAAACTTTTACTCTGTGAGCATTCTCAGTGATATCAGGGCTTTAGGTACCATGACATGTCCAAGTGGAGATTTCTCCTTGGCTGATCACAGATTTCAAGTTCAGCATCTTCCAGACTGAATTAAGTCACTAGCTTCTCACCATAAACTTGCTCGCTCTTCTGCATTTTCTGTCTCTGAAAGGTGTCAAAATATGTCTAGTCATCCCAGTCAGAAAAACAGATTGTTTTCTTAGGTTCTCTGGTTCTTTCTGCCTTCACACCCAACCACACCAAGTCCTATTAAGTCTACCTCCTATAAATTTATGGTATGCATATACCTCTCTCCTCCCACACTTTAACATCCTCACTTTACTTTTTAAATTTTTTTTTCTGAGGGAGAGAGACAGCGTGAGAAGGGGAGGGTCAGAGAGAAAGGAGACACAGAATCCAAAACAGGATCCAGGCTCTGAGCTAGCTGTCAGCACAGAGCCTGATGAGGGGCTCAAACCCATAAACCATAAGATTATGACCTGAGCCGAAGTCGGCTGCCCAACTGACTGAGCCACCCAGGTGCCCCCATCCTCACTTTAGAATAAACAATTTGTTTTTTCTATTTCAAGGCCCTTGAAGTCAGGGATCAGGACTAGGGAGCTTTTTCTCTATACATCAGAGCAGAGCACAACTATGTTAAACACATAAGGAACTTTTGAAGATCAAAATTCTTGGGTAAAATACACCTAAATATACACATATCCCTACAGAGAAATGATTACATCTTGGGTACCGTTGTGCACCCTGAACGCAGTGTGGCACCCATCCTGGTACACAGTAGGTGCTTAAAAACATTTATTGAATGTCTAAAAAAGTGAGTAAATAATTATTTAATGACTGAGAGAATGTTATAGGCATTCTCAGACTGATTTTCTGGAATCTCCTTTTGCCAGGCCTGGACTGTATAATAAGCAAATATGACTTTTGTAGCAAGAAATACAAAAGCCTAAAAAGGAGAGAGAAGGAAAGCAATCTGGAATTCTCCCAGAGATTCTTGGGGTAGTTGATTCTTTGGGGAAGGAAGGAAAGGGGAAAGAGGGTCTGGGACTGTGTGCTTTGAAAGATTTGCCTAGGGGGGCTTACATCCTGGGAATGCTCAAAGCTGATTTCCACTGAAAGTTTTAATGTTTCAGTATGAATCTCTGTTTCATTTCAGGTGGTCTCTTGGCTTTTAAGTCAGGAATAGATGCTGTTGCAACTCCAGTGGACATAGACAATGACTTGGTCAATGATCTTCTCGCCCGAGCTAAATTCTATAAAAGACATGGCTTCTAGGCAAAGCTCTATGGGTGGGCTGGGCTGGCAGGTGGTCAGGTGGCTCTTCTTTGAGAGTTTGATATAGATGCATTATACTCAACACTGGCAAAGAAATAGCTGCAATTATGACAGAAAATTCATTTCTCAGTTTCCTTAATGCAAATAAGCATTAAAAAAAGGAAACCCACCCAGTTTATAGTATGGTTCCCATGAAATGCACATAGACCTATGCATAATTATTTTGTTGTAGGTGTGAATATCATGGTAACTGACACATATTCCAGTGAGGCCTTATTTTATCCCATGATTTCAATGGGATAAACTGACCCCTTGTTTTACTGGAATTGCTAACAATAGAGCCTGACCTGAGCTTTTGCCTTTTTCCAAGCATCTATCTGAGCCACTAGGGCTTTGATTGTGAGATATGCCTACTCATAAGCCAGTTAGCCTGTGGGACAATGGAGAAGCTAGAGATGGAATTCTGGCTTCACAAGTAACTGAGAGCTGACTGTGGTAAAGCCGATCTTCTGAAAGTGATATACACCACATCCCTGGTTCACATCAAGCTTCTGTGTCTTCTTCCTTTTGTTTGCTGAAGATCCAGGGACTGGCTTCTATTTTCAGTAACTGCTGCCACACACTTGTTGAAGAAGTCTACTTCCCACAAAACATGGCTGAAGATAAGCATATAGGACCTGACTGAGTTATGGTTCTTTAGTTGTAAGCAAAAGTAACCAATTTTGGAAAATTTAAGGAATAAGTGGCCATTATGAGAAGGCCATCAAAAGGCTTCCAGAAACAACAAAGTCAAGGACATGAAGAGAAACCAGGCAACTCTGGGCAGGAGGAACTGGTTGACCTTAGTTGATAGCATTCCCATTGCATGACTGAATTAGCACTCTCCCTACATAAATAGACTCCGTAGGCTTTCTCTCCCATCCTTTCATCATTTTGTTTCACTTTCATGGTCCCAGGAGAGAGACTGATGGGCTTATCTTGGGACATCTACATACCTATGCCTTGGCTACTTTGCTCTTTGGTCTTGCCCAGACAACCCAATTGATGGAAAAGAGACAGTTCTCTAGAACAAAACTTGGTGCAGTTTGTGGCTTTCTTTTCACACCCAGGAGAGGACATAAATAAAACATAAAGCCCTGTTGGAGTCTCAAAGTCCCTGACAACATGGCTCCTGTTTGGCCATTATCTTCTTTTGGGAATATTTGATAAAAGGTTTTACTCATTACTTCTCTTTCTGAGGAGGAATAAAAATTAAACCCATCTACCTCTGAGTTCCCCTGGAGAAAGCCCAGTAAAGTATTCTCTGCTCAACAACCTCTCAACTCAGTCTAAAGATTTGACCAAGGCAGAACTGGGACTCTGTTTCCCAGAGAAGAGACAATGGTCAGCTAGCATGGCAGCCCTGCAGCATACAGTCCAACATCTTTTATGAGTGGTGGAGGACCATACTGTATCAGTTGTTAAATATTTTGATTATCATCCCTATATGTGTGCAATCTAGAATGTTCTTTAGATGTTCCCTTTACTCAAAAATGATTTCTTCTGGGCTTTCCCCCAACAAGCATGTATGCCACCTAATTGCCAGCCCCGTCGATGTTACTACTAAGAAATAAAGTACATCTAGGTGAGATAATTTCCAAGTAATTTGAAAAATAAGAAACAGTATGCTGACTTAGACTCTGAATTGATTCCCACAGTATTCTCTTTATGACTGGGATACCAAGGGATGTTCTATAGGAGAGTCCATATTTAAGGTGTCTTAGTTGGGTTCCCACCTGAGATGAAGGATTCAAGTCCAGCTAGCTTATCGGAGAGGTACAGGGAGTACTGGTATGAAGTGGCTTGGTGATACAAGGGAAAAAAGCCAGTAAAATCTGTGTCATCAAGCCAGTTACCATGGTGGGCCCTGGGACTCAATCTTCCAAGCACACCTCAAGGACAACACATAGCTCAGAATTATTCTACTCAAAGAACAAGGAGCTGAGGTGTTTATACATCCATCTTTGAGAGCCATTGATTGAGGGATTTTTCTGTTGGGGGCCAGTGGAGGGCATGTTAATTCTTTGCTCCTCTGGTCTGCCATGCAAGTAAGCAGCACACTTTTTTGCAGTTCCAAGAAAAAGAGATTGTAGGCATAGAGATGCAGATACTGGCAGATGGAAATCATCTGAGAATCCTGAAGTGCCTAGGGTTATGGGAAGGGCACTGGAGGCATCTGTTTCACAAAGGTTAGAGATATGTGGAGGCTAAAAAAAATCCCTCTAACACTGTTTCCCTCCATGAACTAACAACATAGTAAGAACAATGTAAAATAAATATAAGGCTCATTATGCCTCATGATTTCCATGCCAAGCTTTTCCATAATCACTTAGAATTAAGTAATTAGATATAATAAGCTGTCCCAGTCTACTTTTTCTTGTTGATACTGAGAACAATCTTAGAGATGTTAGACTCAAATGTGGCTCCATTAAGTATTCTTTCAGTCATCCTCAATTTTCTTTATATTTTTTGCCTGTATCTTCTTCAGAGATAATGAATGGCTCTATTTTTACATCCTAGTGTGTAAAATGTCACTTCTTTTTGTTGTCTAAGAATTAAGCTCTCTCTGAAAATGAAGAAGATGGTCTTCAGTTTTCAAAGCATAAAAAAATATATATCTAAAACCATTTCCCTGTGGAGAATAAGCTTAGGAATCCTCCGGGCTTATACCAATGGGTTAACAAGGCATACAGAAATAAAGCCATAGTATGTTCACACCCGAGTTTGGGTAATGGGAGCCCTGAAAATAGGATGGTGCAGAGGCACCCCAAGAATAGTGGGGTGTGGAACCCCAAAGATAGAGAGGGACGGGCAAAGACCCAAGATAGGAATGGGCGCAAAGGCTCCCAACATAAAGGTATATGAGATAAACAAGCTTAGGCATGCATGGCAAAAGTGCCCCCCAATTTAGTACTATAGCAGAGAAACTGCTTTCACAGGAGAATAGGGCCAGGTTAGGCAAAACAAGGAAATTGAACTACAGACCTGTGAGCTGCAGGTGAAACGGCCCAGAAGGGAGATGGTTAACAAAAGAAAAGGTATCTTGTTTTTTTTTTTTTTTAATATTTTATTTATTTCTAGGACAGAGAGAGAGACAGCGCGAGCAGGGGAGGGTCAGAGAGAGAGGGAGACACAGACTCTGAAATTGGCTCCAGGCTCTGAGCAGGCAGTCAGCACAGAGCCCGACGCGGGGCTCGAACCCACGAACCGCGAGATCATGACCTAAGCGAAAGTAGGACGCTTAACCGACTAAGCCACCCAGGCGCCCCAGAAAAGGTACCTTGTTAACCCTGAAGTTATTTTCCCTGTCTGTTCACCTAAGCTAGCTAAGATAAACAGACGCGGTGCCTCCTCTCTGCTGTTAACAACCATCTGCCCATCTGCCCGGCGCCTTGATTTTGTTTCATATTGACCCAAACCCCAAACACTGTGTATTTTCAGAAACCCCCTTTCCTCATGCCCCTAAGTTGATGTTCAGTTTCTTTGTCTCTTTGTACATGTCCATCACATCTGTAAGTCTTCTGATCTTAATAAATATGGGGCAAGTACCTTTATTCCGGGCTCTTGTCTTTTCCCTGACATTAGTCATCTCTCTCTCTTATTTTTTAATCCTGTGTCCTGCTCTCTTGCTAAGACAAGAGAGAACTTTAGGCCCAGAGTCTACAACATTTCCCTAGCTGGACTTGTTCATGGTTATATTCTCATCCTGTCTCTTTCTTGGCAATCAATACTCACAGGACTTTTTTTTTTTCTTTTATAGTTTATTGTCAAGTTGGTTTCTATATAACACCCCGTGTTCATCCCAACAAATGTCCTCCTCAATGCCCATCATCCATTTTCCCCTCTCCCCAACCCCCATCAACCCTCAGTTTGTTCTCAGTGTCGTATGGTTTGACTTCCTCCCTTTCTGTAACTGTTTTTTACCCCTTCCCCTCACCTACGGTCTTCTATTAAGTTTCTCCTGACACATATGAGTGAAAACATATGGTATCTATCTTTCTCTGGATGGCTTATTTCACTTGGCATAATACCCTTGAGTTCCATCCACATTGCTACAAGTGGCCAGATTTCATTCTTTCTCATTGCCATGGAATACTTTCCATTGTATATATTAACTACATCCTCTTGATCCATTTGTCATTTGATGGACACTTAGACTGTTTCCACGATTTAGTTATCGTTGAGAGTGCTGCTATGAACATTGGGGTACATGTGTCCCTATGCATCAACACTCCTGTATCCCTTGGGTAAATTCCTAGCAGTGCTATTGCTGGGTCATAGGGGAGTTCTATCGTTAATTTTTTGAGGAACTTCCACACTGTCTTCCAGAGGGGCTGCACCAGTTTGCATTCCCACCAACAGTGTAGGAGGGTGCCCATTTCTCCACATCCTTGCCAGCATCTATAGGCTCCTGATTTGTTCATTTTAGCCACTCTGACCAGCGAATACCTCACAGGACTTTAAGCGTCAGTGCTGAGAATAATATTAGAGGTCACAGATATGGAAACATCTCCTTCCCTTATTTCCTCTACATAATGCTAAAAGAACATGGATGACAAATGGCCCTAATAAGAAGACCAGCCTTGGGGGTATTGTTAAGACTGAAGAAAAAAGTACTTGAGAAATTACTAAACAATCATTGGTGGTGTCCTGGTGGCAGCATCACCAGACTGAGGGGTTTTGCAAGTCAGGAGGTCATGAGGACACAGAATTCCTGAGAGAGGAAGAAGCTCTGAAAGTTAGAAGACTCTAAAAGTGACTGACTGAAATACCCCTCTGTGCCAGCCTTATTGGGTTTAGCCTGTGAAGCAGCCCTTAGTTTGTCTGCCTGGAGTGGAATTTTTTTTTTTTTTTTTTTTTTTGACTGGTAGGTTTTCTGCCTGGAGTAGAATTATCTATCAGTTACTTCTTTTTACTTACCATCTTGATGTTTATTTGTATTGAATTTAAAATCCTCTCTTTAAAAATACTGTTTTAAACTGTGAAATAATACACATAGAGAAGAGTACATGTAATAACAAAGCTGTTTAGCAAAATAAACTATTAATAGTGTCAAAAAAGGCTAACCATAGAACAGGAGAAAACATTTCAACTAATAAGTAAATATTTTATTGTAATTTAATACATCAATATATTCCTTTTTTAGGGAGAGCCCAAAGTGATATTTTAATTGGTTTTTATAAAGTATTTTCATGTAGTTTCATTAATATTTTACTCCAAGTCTCATGAAGATAAAATACCCTACTGGATATTCATAGAATACTAAAGCGCATTGTTAAATTATGCATTTATTGTGCTGCTTAATTTTTTTCCTTGATTTTTTTAAAATTGTGGTAAAATATATAACATATTATTTACCATGGTAACTGTTTTAAGTGTACAGTTCGGTGGTATTAAATCCATTCATAATGTTGTGCAATCATCACCACCATCCATTTCCATAACTCATTTCATCTGATAAAATCTATACTCATTAAACAATAACTTCCCTTTTCTCCCTCCCCTCCTTAGCCACTGGCAATTACCATTCTGACTTTTGTCTTCATGATTTTGACTATTCTTTTTTTTTTTTTAATGTGTATTTACTTTGAGAGAGAGAGAGAGAATGAGCGGGGAGGAACAGAGACACACACAGAATCTGAAGCAGGCTCTAGGCTCTGAGCTGTCAGCACAGAGTCCCACATGGGGCTGGAACACAGGAACTATAATATCATGACCTGAGCTGAAGTCGGAAGCTTAACCAAGTGCTCCTGATTTTGACTATTCTAAATACCTTACATAAATATTATCTCATTCTTTTTTAAAGTTTATCTATTTATTTTGAGAGAAAGAGCACACATGAGTGAGGCAGGGGGCAGAGGGAGAGGGAGACACAGAATCCAAAGCAGGCTCCCCTCAGCACAGAGCCCGGTGCAGTGCTTGATTCCTGACCATGGGACCATGAGCTGATATCAGAGTCCAACACTTTACTGTTGGAGCCATCCAGGCACCCCTACCTTATTATTAATGTTTCTCATGCCCCATTTAAGAAATATTTTTCATCATCAGATTATGAAGGCATTCTCCTATATTACTTCTAAATTCCTTACTGTTTTATATTTCACATGTGGTTTTGTGAAGCACTGGATTTTTGGTGTGTTGTGATTTAGAGATCCAATTTAAATGTCTTCCATGTGGATACCTAAAATTGTCTTAAAGACATTTATTGAAAAGATCCTCTTTGTCTCACTGCCCTGCACTACCACCTCTGTTTCTAATCTCTCCCTTCTGCTCATCAGATTACTTATTTCTAACAAGACGAAACTATTTGAGTTAGTATAGCTTTATTTTAAATCTTGATTCCTGGTAAGGCAAGTCCTCCAACCTTGTTTCTCCTTGAATTTTTATATAAATTTTACAATTAGCTTGTCAAGTTCCATAAAACTGTTAGAACTTTTTTAAATTAATAAGCTTTAGTTTTTTAGGGGAGTTTTAGATTCACAACAAAATTGAGTAGAAAAAGGACCAAGAGTTCCCATATACCCCTGCTCCCCACACATGCACAGCTTCTCCTAATATTGACATCTCATACCACAATAGCGCATTTGTTATAATCAGTGAATCTACATGGACATATCATCTGCAGTTCATAGTTTATATTAGTGTTCATTCTTGGTGTTGTACATTTTATGGGTTTTGACAAATGTATAATGACATGTATCCATTATAAGAGTACCATACAAAAGAGTTTCACTGCCCTAAAAATCCTCTGGGTTCAGCATATTCATCCTTCCCTCCCTTCTTCCCCCAACCACTGATCATTTTACTGTCTTGATAGTTTTGCCTTTTTCAGAATGTCATATACTTCTGGAATCATACAGTGTGTAGTCTTTTCAGACTGGCTTCTTTTGCTTAATAATATGCATTTAAATTTCCTCTATATCTCCATATCTTTTCAAGGCTTTATAGCTCATTTCTTTTTAGCACTGAATAATACTGCATTATCTAAACATACCACAACTTATTTATCCATTCACCTGGTGAAGGCATCTTCGGCTCCCAAATTTTGAAGATTAAGAGTAAAGCTGCTATAAACACCTGTGTGCAGGTTTTTGTGTGGACATAATTTTCAATTCATTTGGGTAAATACCAGGAACATGAATGCTGGATCACATGGAAAGAGAACGTTAAGTTTTGTAAGAAACTGTCACAGTGCCTTTTCAAGTGCCATACCATTTTTTCCTCCATTAGGAATAAATGAGAGTTTCTGATGCTCCACATCTTTGTCAGCATTTGGTAATGCCAGTGTTCTAGATTTGAGCCATTCTATTACATATGTAGAGACCCTGTTGTTTTAATTTGCAACTCCCTAATGACATATGATGTTGAACACCTTTTCAGAGGTTTACTTGCCATCGTATATCTTCTTTGGTGAAATATCTATTAAGGTCTTTGGTTCATCTGTTTATTTTCCTGTTGTTGAGTTTTAAGAATTCTTTGTATATTTTGGATAATAGTCCTTTATCAGGTGTGTATTTTGCAAATATTTTCTCCCAGTCTGTGTTTTGTCTTATTATTCTTTTAACACTATCTTTCATAGAGCAGAAACTTTTAGTTTCAATGAAATACAGCTTATCAATATTTTTCTTTCATGGATCATATCTTTGGTGTTATATCTAAAAAGTCATCAACAGGGGTACCTGGGTGGCTCAGTTGGTTAAGTGTCTGACTTTGGCTCAGGTCATGATCTTGTGGTTGTTGAGTTCAAGCCCTGCGTGGGGCTCTGTGCTGACAGCTCAGCGCCCAACAGGTGCTTTGAATTATGTGTTTCCTTTCTTTTTTTCCCTTCCCTTGTTTGTGGTCTCTCTCTCTCTCAAAAATAAATAAGCATTAAAAAATAAATTAAAAAAAAATAAAGTCACCAACATACCCAAGGTCATGTAGGTCTTCTATGTTATCTTCTAGGAGTGTTAGCTTTGCATTTTGCCTTTAGGTATAGACTCATTTTGGATTTAATTTTTGTGAAGAGTGTAAGGTCTGTGTCTAGATCCTTTTTTTTGGGGGGGGTGTGGATGTCCAGTTGTTCCAGTACCATTTGTTGACAACATGATCTTTGCTCCATCGTAATGCCTTTGCTCCTTTGTTGAGCAATTGACTATATTTGTGTCTATTTCTGGGCTCTCTTTTCTGTTCTATTGATCTATATGCCTATTCTATCTCAAATGTCACACTGTCTTAATTATTGTAGCTTTATAGTAGGACTTGAAGCCAGGTAGTATCAGTCCATCCAATTGTTTTCAATATTGAGTTGGCGATTCTGGGTCTTTGCCTCCCCATATAAACTTTAGAATCAGTTGCTAAATAACTTGTTGGGATTTTAATTGGTATTGCTTTGACTCTATAAATCAGGTTGGGAAGAAATGACATCCTGACAAATTGAGTCTTCCCACTGATAAACATGAAATATCTCTTCACAACTTTAGTTCTTTGATTTCTTTGAACAGTGTTTTTGTAGTTTTTCTCATAAAGATACTGTACATATTGTGTTAGATTTATATTTAAGTATTTCATTTTTGTGGGGTGCCATTGTAAGTGGTAGTGTGCTTTGAACTTCAAATTACACTTGTTCATTGCTGGCATATAGAAAATTGATTGACTTTGGTATATGAATCTTATGTCCGCAACCTTGCTGTAATTGTTTATTTGTTTCAGGAATTTTTTAGTTGATTCTTTTGGATTTTCTACATAGATGACATGCCATCTGAGACAAAGATAGTTTTATTTCTTCCTTCACATTCTATACATCTTATATTTCCTAAGTGTATTAGGCTAGGATTTCCAGTACAATACTGAAAAGCAATGATAAAAGGAATATTCTTGCCTTGCTCTCAATCTTAGTGGGAAAGCTTTGAGTTTCTCACCATTAAGTGATGTTCTTTATCAAGTTGAGAAAGTTCCCCTCTATTCCTAGTTTGCTGAGTTTTTCATGATGCATGTCGGATTTTGTTGGATGATTTGTCTTCTCCAACTCATTGATGTGATGGATTACATTAATTGGTTTTCAAACGTTGAACCAGTCTTGTGTACCTGGACGTCTTAGACTCTGGTTCTCTCCTGTCCAGCAAGAGAGCGGATGCAGGATTAAAACGCAAGCGAAGCTAAAGTCCAGGAGGAGACAAGAGTCCTGAGTAAGGGTCCTTGCTCTGTTTTTATTAGGACCAGAAGGCTTACAAGCGTGATGGACATGCACAAAGAGACAATGAAATCGTGAACATTAACTCATGTTTGTGAGGGAAAGGGGGTTTCAAAGATATGCGATGTTAAGAGTTCGGGTCAATACAAAACAAAGTCCTGGCATTGGGCAGATGGTTGTTTATGGTGGGTATGAGGCACCAAGTCTGTTTATCTTAGCTAGCCTAGAGGATAAGACAGATAGAGCATGCCACCTCAGGGTCAACAAGGCACCTTTCTTTTTCTAATTAGCTCAGCTCTGGGCAACTTCACCCTGTTGAGGTCTATAGCCCTGTTTACCTGTTTACCTATTTCGATCCTTCTTTCCTTTGAAAGCAGCTTTTTGCTACTGTACTAAATTGGGGGACGTTACTGCCCTGAATACCTAACCTTGTTTACCTAATCTTTCATCCTGAGGTTTACTATTCCTATACCTTTGTTCTGTACTGGGGATGCTTTGCCTTGTTTACCTAATATTGGATGCTTTCATCCTGTGGCTTCCTATTTCTTTATGCCTTGTTAACCCATCAGTGCAAGCTCAGGTAAATTCCTAAGCTTACTCCCCCCACCTGGATAAATCCTACTTGGTCATGGTATACAATTCTTTTTATACATTGTTGGAATTCACTTGCTAGTATTTATCATTCTGAAAATCTGAAATTCTTTTCTTTTTAATTTTTTTTGACATTTATTCATTTTTGAGAGACATAGAGACAGAGCGTGAGTGGGGAAGGGACAGAGAGAGAGGGAGACAGAATCTGATGCAAGCTCCAGACTCTGAGCTATCAGCACAGAGCTTGACATGGTGATTGAATTCATGAACCATGAGTTATCTGAACAAGCCCATGAAGTCTTAACTCAATTTCATGGGAACTACCAAATCATCTCTTACTATAGTCTCACCCTTAGTTTCAAAGGCTTATTTCCTTTATCTTAGAGTAATAGCTGTCACTGAAAAACGTGATGCTTTTGCTGAACTAATTCTAAACTGCTTGCTTGAGCTCATGGTTCTGCTTGTGGTATAAACATTACTTCTGGCTGAGAAACACAACACTGTCCAGCCAGCTGATCATCCTCTATTGAGATTCTGTTATTCTTTTCTCTCACATTACTATTTACCACTGCAAACCCCCAAATTCTGCCACCCTTTTGGCTCTATAACAAGAACAGGAATCTCATGATAGTCTTAACCCAGTTAGGGAAATTTCTGTACCTCTCTCCCATTGAGAACCTTGGCCTAATATGATTTGTTGACTGATCATATTTCAACCCAAACTGGAAGTTACTAAGCAATATATGTTTAACAATGTGAGCTCTCCTTTAGAAAATAGTTCTCCATCAGGTAAAATCAGCCTAGGTTGCAAAACTTATTGCACCAATGATAGCATATCAACTATATAAAGACTATATAAAGAGAGTAAACATATATACAGATAGCAAGTATATTTTTAGAGTATCATATGGCTTTGGTATGCTGTGGAGACAAAGGGTGTTTCTTACCTCTGCTGGAATTCCCATCCAAAACGGACAAGTCATAGAACATCAAGGTGCTCCTACTTCCAAGAGGGGTGGCTATTATAAAGATTGAGACCTGTCCAAAAGGAGGGAGAAGAGGTAGAGAGAAGAGGTAAGAAAGAAGAGGTAAGGCTAAAGGAAATGCTCTAGCAGATTATTTTGCTAATAAGCAAGCAACCTTAAGCAGAGCAATAACCACAATCAAACCCTCAAAGGAAAAATTACTGGAGGAATTCAAATAGGCCATTATAAAATATTAATGTTTAGCTTCTTATTTTAAAAGGAGATAACGGGGTGGAGGAGAAATCTGGTTGTTCCGTTAACTTAGGCAGTCTCAGGTACTCCCAAGAAGGCTGATTTGAAGTTTCATAATGAAGTTTCTTTATGAAACTTTACTAATTGTGGCCCAGTGGGATCATGTGTCACATGTCAACCTTTACAAAACTGTAAAGGTAAGATATGGTCAGCAATTGAAGACTTTAAAGACCCTTTGATCAGCTTCAGATGGATTTATATCCAGTGTCCACCATCAGTGGGATCTGAATACATTTTAGTTTTTCTATGTCTATTTTCAGGATATACTTAAAGCATTTCCTTGCCAAAAACCTAAAAATCTTACAGTTGCTAAAAAACTGCTTGATTTTATGTTTCCAACTTTTATATCAAACAACCAAGAGAATAAAGTAGAAGAAATGCCCTATTTTTCTTCTCTCTACTCATGCTTCAAGACTTAGAAGAAGTGTTGTCCTACCTTGAAATCTTCATGGACCTCTAAAGCAGAATAAGTCTTTTTTTTTTTCCTAATGTTTATTAATTCTTGAGAGAGAGACAGAGCTTGAGCAGGGGATGGGCAGAGAGAGAGGGAGGCACAGAATCCAAAGCAGGCTCCAGGCTCTGAGCTGTTAGTACAGAACCCAATGCCGAGATCAAACTCACAAACCATGAAATAATGACCTGAGTCAAAGTCAGACGCTTAACTGACTGAGCCACCCAGGCACCCCAGAAGATGAGTTCTTTTTATTTTCATTATTATCATTATTATTATTTTAATGTTCTATTTATTTCTGAGAGAGAGAGAGAGAGAGCGTGAGCAGGGGAGGGTCAGAGAGAGAGGAAGACACAGAATCTGAAACAGGCTCCAGGCTTTGAGCTGGCTGTCAGCACAGAGCCTGACATGGAGTTTGAACCCTCGAATGGCGAGATCATGACCTGAGCTGAAGTTGGACGCTTAACCAACTGAGCCACCCAGGCGCCCCGAAAAATGAGTCATTTTTAATGCTGGACTACACTAGCACCTGACAAGACCTCTGAACATGGAGTCAGACTGATGTTATGTTAAAATCTTACTCTATCACCTAACAGATCTTCAGTCTTAGACAAGTTTCTCCTCTACTCTGAGCATTAGCTCGCTCTTCTTATAAAAAAAAAGATATAATAGTTTATATCACATTGTACATTATACACGTGAAGTAAGTGAGATTTTCAGTGTAATATAAGTAGCACAGTGAGAGATGGTTGTAATGTACTCAGCAAAATTAATGAAAGATATCGACTTATAGATCTTAAAAACTTAATAGACTTCAAACAGCATAAATATAAAGAAAAGCAAAATAGCCATATAACTATCAATCTGCTGAAATTCAGAGATAAAGCAGATATTAAAGCAACCAGAGGAAAATGACACATCAGATACAGAAGAACTACTTTAAGATTGTGAACTTTATATCAGAAACACTGGGCACCTTTAAAGTGCTGAAGTAAAAACAAAAACAAAACCAGTATAGGATGTTGTATCCAGAAAAACTAACTTCCAAAAAATTAGCTAAAATAAAATACTAAATAAAGAACATTTTAAGATAAACAAAACCTGAGGAAATTCATCATCAGCTGACTTGTACTCAAGAAATCCTAAAAAAACTTCTTCAAGCTGAAGGGAAATGACACCAAGTGGTTACTCAAATTTACAGAAAAAATATTGCCAGAAATGGTGAATATATAAGACTATATATTATTATTTATATATTTTAGTTCTTTAAAAGATATATGAATGGTCAAAGCAAAATTTATAATGCTGTATTATGGAGTTTATCATGTATGTAGTTAGTTATACATGACAAAAATATCAGTATGAATGAGGGGGTGAATAGAATTATATACTATTGCAATATTTCTATATTTATTATGAAGTATCAACTCTAAGCAGTTTGGGATATGTTAAAGTGCATTGTAATCCTAAGTCAAGCATTTAAAAGTTATGCAAGAAATATAATCAATAGAAAAATAAAAAACCAAAATGTTAAAAAAAAACAATCAGAAAATAAAAAACAGAGCTAAAAAGATTAAATATGAGAAAAAATAAAACAAATATTTAAAATGGTAGCTCTAAATCCAACCACATTAGTAATAACGCTAAATGTAAGTGGACAGAACACGATCATTAAAAGACAGAATTATTAGATTGGAGTTTTAAAAGTAAGACTCAAGTACATGCTATCTACAAAAGACTCACTTTAAATAGAAAGACACATATAAGTTGAAACAAAAATGACAGGAAAAGATATGCTATGCATAAAGAAGCTGGGGTTATATCTATATCAGACATAATAAACATCAAGACATCTCTTTTTGTCAGAGATAAAAAGTAACATTTTATAGTGAAAAAGGAGCCAATCATTAGGAAGATATAAAAATTATGTGTGTGAACGTAACAATAAAACTTCAAAATAAATGGGAAAAAGCTGACAAAACTGAAGGGAGAAATAGACAAACCAATAATCGCAGTTAACATTCTTTTTTAAGCAGTTGATAAAATAATTAGAAAAAACAATCAGCAAGAAGCTAGAATTCTGCTGCTAATACTTAGAATCACAAGTGGCTATTGAGTTCTTGAAATGTGATTGGTCTAAATTGAGATGCACTGGGCAGTGTAAAATCCACATTGAATTTCAAAGACCTAGTAGGAAACAAGAATGTAAAATATCTTATTGATGATTTTATATGGATTACATGTTAAATAATTAGATATTTTGGGTTAGATAAAATATAGTTTAAAAATTAATTCCATCTGGGGTTTTTTCTTGATTTAATGTGGCTACCAGAAAATTTTAAATTACATATATGGCTCACATTACAATTTTTTTGAATGGTATTGATCTAAAATTTGTGTAAGATGCTATCAAACACCTTGACCTAAGTGATATTTATAGATACTCCAGTACATAATGGAAGAATAGATATTCTTTGCAAGTACATATGAAAAGTTCCTCAAGATAGATCAAATTATGGGCTATAAAACAAATTTCAATAAATTTCAAAGAAATCTTATAGAGGACGTTCTCTAAACACAATGGAATTCAATTAGAAAGCAAAAAGAGTAATACTTAAGTACTTAGAAATTAAACAATGCTCTTCTACAACCCATGGTCAAGGACGGAATCACAAAGCAAGTAGAAAATATTTCAAATTGTATAATAATGAAAACATAACAGATCCACATTAGAGGTATGTAGCTAAAGCAATACTTAGTGGGAAGTTTATGGCTTTAAATGTTTATGTTAGAAAAAAAGTTTAGAATCAATGATATAAATTTATGCCTTAAAAGACCGGAAAACAAGTAAGCAAATTAAACCAAAATTAAGCAGAAGAAAAAAATAACAATGATTATAGTGGAAATAAATGAGACAGAGCAGGCAAAAAACAGAGAGAGTTAACCAAACCAAAATTTGGTTCCTTCAAAATATTAATAAATTTGATTAAATTGATTACAAACTAATCAAAAAAGAAAACACAAATCACCCTTATCAGAAATGAAGGAGATATTCTAAAGATAATAAAACTGTAATAGAATATTCTAAACAACTTTAAACAAATACATTTAGCGACTTATAAGAAACAGACAAGTACTTGAAAACTTAGAATGAAATAAAAAACCTCAACCATTATATCTATCTGTATCACTGTATCTATCTCTGTATCTCTGTATCTATCTATGTGACTATATATCTATCTACCTAAAATCCCCAGCATAAAATATTCTCGCATAAATAGTTTCACCAATAATTTTTTATCAAATGTTTATAGAAGAAGTAAAACAAATATTACACAAACTCAGAAAATAGTAAGAATACTTTCCGACTTATTTTAAGAGTACATGCCAACCCAAACACCAAAATCTGATAAAGAGACTGCAAGAAAAGAAAATTAAATGTCATGGTCCTTCTTAAAGAAACTAAAGTCCTTGTTAGCAAATCAAATCTGGCTATACATAAGAAGAGTAATTAATCATGATGAAGTAGAGTTTATTTTAGTACTTTACACATGATTTAAAATTGAAAATCATTTAGGTAATCCACCACAGTAACAGAATGAGAGAAATATATAAATTTTAAGAGCTTGCAGAATCCAACATGCATCCAAAATAAAATTTTTCAGTAATCCAGGTATTTAAGTAACTCCCTCTATCTGACTAAGGACATCAACAAAAAAATCTACAGCTAACATTGTACTTATTGGTGACACTAAACATTTTTTCCTTAAAATCAGAAACAAGGCTAGTGTGTTATATGTAAATTGGTACTTGTGAAAGGTATTTCATCCTGTATTTTAATATAGGTTATAGTCTTGGCTGTGTTTGAAATTGGCTTTCCCATCTGGAATGCTCTCTTGCTAGTTTCACTTAAAAGTTGTAGATAAGTAATGAGCATGTTTTAGAAAGTATAGCCATGTTCTGAAACATACTGATAAGGAATTGTATAACTTGTAAGTACAATATATAAACGGTTATGAAATTAGTTTGGTAATTTGAGATGAAACCAACCAGAATATGAATGATATAGCTGCAGACCGTATACTGACAGGTGCACTCCAAGTGCTCAGGACAATTTTAGTTGGCATGTAAGCCCAGCTTACCACGCCCCACCCCCTGACAAACTTTTACTCTAAACTGCACTGAATGGGCCATAAACTGCCACACACCATAAAATGATTCCAATCTTGTGTGAAGATATCCACCAAGTAAAGGGATGTACCAGTCGACAGTGAGCAGCAGCTAATGCAGACAGAAGGACGGCCAATCTCTGGACCATCAGCCATCCACCCATTCCCCTGGCTTACAAGCAGGTACTGTTTAGTCTCTTGAAAGGAACAAATAAACGAAAGTTGTAGTAGCTTCATGGTGTTTGTGTGAAATTTTCCTGGTTCTGCCTACCTGCCAACCCTAAGCCCAAGTCTTCATATTGAGCTTGTTATTGTTGCTCAGAAAAATGCAACAAGGATATGTTATCTTATCATTTCTACTTGATAATTAGTGGTAGTCCTAGCCAGTGTAACAAAGCAAAAATAAAATAAAGAAAAGGCCCCTCTAGAACAGTTTATCTGCTTCAGGCTCCTGCTACCACACAGGATTCTCTGTAAAAGTCCTGTGTCTGGAGTCAGACTTGTTAGATATCCTTTGGAGATGTTCCTCTCTGGGCTCTGTCACTCTGAGCCCTTTCTTAGGTGTGGGGTACAGAGCTTCATTTCTCTCAACCCCCCAAAATACCTCTCACCCCTCCCTCTGGTCTAATACCCCTTAATAAATTCATGCTTTCAAAAACAAATACCTGGAAGAGAGGCTGACCTCAAGCAAAGAATACAAAGGCATGGCCACTGAGAGAACAAAACAGAGATTAAAGCCTCAAACAAATTACGTCACATGAACATCAATGCTATGTGGATTTATTAACATGTTCCTCAAAAAAAGCTATGTTGTTTACTTTTAAGAAGATAAAAGACTAAAATATGGCTGAAGCCTTGAAAATGTGAAATGTAGAAAGGGGTGGGAGAGGACGTGGTTACTAATTGTGCCTTTGACGGCAGGGGGTTAGAATGCTTTATAAGGACCTGCAAGCTTTAGTGTCCTGAGAAGAGATGCACACACAGAGTCTGATTGAAGTCTGGGCATGGATGCATTTGCTCCTTCCTGTTCCACTTGCTTCTCTTTCTTTGTTGGTTGTATGGGGGGTGAGTTCCTCATTAACTGACAAATTCTAATTTAATAGCTGCAAAGAGTAACCACCCAAGTAGGGTTTAGCTTTGCCAAATCCATTCTGAATGTTAAAATGGCTTTTCTAATTTTTAAAGAATGAAATAAGTCACTGTAGGCTGTTTGCTGTAATTTGAGACTGGCAAAACATGTGGAATGTTTTAGGGGTCTTGGCTGTGAGCATCACATCTTAGCTACTTGATCATCCCAAGTCAATGCCAAGAAAAGCTGTGGGTTTGGCTTCTCCAGTTCTCTACATGGCTCCATTCCTAAACACATCCTCTCCTATTCCGCATAATTCTCTTTCCCACCATGTCCTTCACTCTCACATACATGGCCTTCTCTCCCCAGGATCTATGCTTCTCCACTTGTTCCCCAAGTCATCTGCCCCTCCCGAATCCTCCGGTTTGCACCAATCTCCTCCCATTGCTAAGGGTCTGCCATGGGCTTGGGATCCCCTGTCCTTCATTCCCTAACTCTTCTGTCACTACTTCCTGGTTCTTTATTGCACTAGATTCTAAAATTAAAACAAAGATGTTTTACAAAGTGACCTCACTGGAGGTATTTTTTATTATGTTATATGTTATTTCAAACGTAAGGAACTAGAGCCAGAGAGTCTGGATTAGCATTTTCACACAGGTAAAGAACAAGTTAATTCTTTATCACTTATATCTCTGATGATTTTTCGGAGTTTTATTTAAAGAAAAAGAGTTCTCTGCTCAGATGTCCTTTGAGCTTGTGTGTTCATGCTATCTAAAATAAAAACAATCAGATAAGTGATCTGTTCCAATATGTGAACATATACTTTATTAAAACTCCTAAAAGCATAAAAATTAAATGTGATTATGTATACACATTTTTATGTTGGTTTTTTGTAAGAGTACAATTAACTGAACTTGAGATTGTTATGCCTTCTAGAATTTTGGTCAGAGTATCTTAAGAAACAACTTAAACTCAAAATGCTTTTAAATGCGTTCTGTTGTTTATAAGGTGAAGAAACACCTTTCCCTCATAGTTGTTCAATACCATAGTTGCAAAGACTTGCTCTTATGTATAGTGCATGAATTGTTTTAATCATATGTATATATATACATATATATATAATACACATATATGATTTTGTACCCTGTGACTTTGCTGAATTCATGGATCAGCTTTAGTAATTTTTTGGTGGAGTCTTTCAGGTTTTCCATGTAGAGTATTATGTCATCTGTTAAGAGTGAAAGTTTGGCTTCTTCCTTGCCAATTTGGATGCCTTTTCTTTTTGTTGTCTGATTGCTGAGGCTAGGAATTCCAGTACTGACTTTAAAATATATCTTACAGCAGTGTTAATGATAGCCATCTTGTATATTATGTCCTTACAACCTTAGTACTTATAACTGGAAGTTTGTACCTTGAACCACCTTCATCCAATTCCCAATCCCACCACCCCCTGCCCTTGATAACCACAAATCTGATGTTTTCTTCTGATTTTTTTTTAAGATAAAAAGATTCCAAGATTCCAACAAGAACGCCCTAAACCCAGTAGAAGAAGAGAAATAGTAAAAATTAGAGCAGAAATAAACAACATAGAGACCAAAGAAACAATTGAACAGATCAATGAAACCAAGAGTTGGTTTTTTGAAAAAGTAAACAAAATTGACAAACCTCTAGCCAGACTTATCCAAAAGAAAAGAGAGAGCACCCAAATAGACAAAATTATGAATGAAAATGGACTTATTACAACCAACCCCTCAGAAATACAAGCAATTATCAGGGAATACTATGAAAAATTATATGCCAATAAATTGGACAACTTAGAAGAAATGGACAAATTCCTAAACACACACTCACTACCAAAATTCACACGGGAAGAAATAGAAAACCTGAACAGACCCATAACGAGTGAAGAAATTGAATCAGTGATCAAAAATCTCCCAACAAATAAGAGCCCTGGACCTGATGGCTTCCCTGGGGAATTCTACCAGACATTTAAAACAGAATTAATCCCAATTCTTCTCAAGCTATTCCAAAAAATAGAAAGCGAAGGAAAACTCCCGGACTCATTTTATGAAGCCAGCATCACACTGATTCCCAAGCCAGACAGAGATCCAGCAAAAAAAGAGAACTACAGGCCAATATCCTTGATGAATACGGATGCAAAAATTCTCAACAAGATCCTTGCAAATCGAATCCAGCAGCATATCAAAAGAATCATCCACCAAGATCAAGTGGGATTCATTCCTGGGTTACAGGGCTGGTTCAACATTCGCAAATCAATCAATGTGATACATCATATCAATAAAAGAAAAGATAAAAACCATATGATCCTGTCAATAGATGCAGAAAAAGCATTTGACAAAATACAGCATCCCTTCTTAATAAAGACTCTCGAGAAAGTTGGGATAGAAGGAACCTACTTAAACATCATCAAAGCCATCTATGAGAAGCCTTCAGCTAACATCATCCTCAACGGGGAAAAACTCAGAGCTTTCCCCCTGAGATCAGGAACACGACAGGGATGCCCACTCTCACCACTGCTGTTTAACATAGTGCTGGAAGTCCTAGCATCAGCCATCAGACACCAAAAGGAAATCAAAGGCATCAGAATTGGCAAAGAGGAAGTCAAACTTTCACTCTTCGCAGATGACATGATACTCTACATAGAAAACCCGACAGACTCCACCAGAAGCCTACTAGAACTGATCCAAGAATTCAGCCAAGTTGCAGGGTACAAAATCAACGTACAGAAATCGGTTGCATTTTTATACACCAACAATGAAGCAACAGAAAGAGAAATCAAGAAACTGATCCCATTCACAATTGCACAAAAAACCATAAAATACCTCGGAATAAACCTAACCAAGGATACAAGAGATCTGTATGATGAAAACTATAGAAAACTTATGAAGGAAATTGAAGAAGACACAAAGAAGTGGAAAAACATTCCATGCTCATGGATAGGAAGAATAAATATAGTTAAGATGTCATTACTACCTAAGGCACTCTACACATTCAATGCAATTCCAATCAAAATTGCACCAGCATACTTCTCAAAACTAGAACAAACTATCCAAAAATTTGTATGGAACCACAAAAGACCCCGAATAGCCAAAGTAATCCTGAAAAATAAAACCAAAACGGGAGGGATCACCATCCCAGACTTTAGCCTCTACTACAAAGCTGTCATCATCAAGACAGTATGGTATTGGCACAAAAACAGACACATAGACCAATGGAACAGAATTGAGAACTCAGAAGTGGACCCAAAAGTATACAGCCAACTAATCTTTGACAAAGCAGGAAAGAATATCCAATGGAAAAAAGACAGCCTTTTTAACAGATGGTGTTGGGAGAACTGGACAGCAACATGCAGAAGAATGAAACTAGATCATTTTCTCACACCATGCACAAAAATAAACTCAAAATGGATAAAGGACCTGAACGTGAGACAGGAAACTATCAACACCCTAGAGGAGAAAGCAGGAAACAACCTCCTTTGACCTCCACCGCAGCAACTTCTTACTTGACACATCCCCAAAAGCAAGGGAATCAAGAGCAAAAATAAACTGTTGGGACCTCCTCAAGATTAAAAGCTTCTGCACAGCCAAGGAAACAACCCAGAAAATTAATAGGCAACCAACGGAATGGGAAAAGATAGTTGCAAATGACATATCAGATAAAGGGTTGATATCCAGAATCTACAAGGAACTCAACAAACTACACGCCCGAAAAACAAACAACCCAGTGAAGAAATGGGCAGAAGATATGAACAGACACTTCTCCAAAGAGGACATCCAGATGGCCAACAGACACATGAAACGATGCTCAGCATCCCTCCTCATCAGGGAAATACAAATCAAAACCACACTGAGATACCACCTCACGCCAGTCAGAGTGGCTAAAATGAGCAAATCGAGAACTCTAGATGCTGGCGAGGATGTGGAGAAACGGGCACCCTCCTACACTGTTGGTGGGAATGTAACTGGTACAGCCCCTCTGGAAAACAGTGTGGAGGTTCCTCAGGAAACTAACAATAGAACTCCCCTATGACCCAGCAATAGCACTGCTAGGAATTTACCCAAGGGATACAGAAATGCTGAGGCATAGGAGCACATGTACCCCAATGTTCATAGCAGCACTCTCCACAATAGCTAAAACATGGAAAGAGCCTAAGTGTCCATCAACAGATGAATGGATCAAGAAGATGTGGTTTATCTATACCATGGAATACTACATGGCAATGAGAAACAATGAAATCTGGCCATGTGTAGCAACATGGATGGACCTTGAGGGTGTTATGCTGAGCGAAATAAGTCAGGCAGAGAAAGACAAATATCATATGTGTGCACGTATAGGAGGATTAGGAGGAGCTTAACAGAGGACCAAGGGGAGAAGAAGGGCAGAAATGGTGGGGGAAAGGGGGAGAGGCAAACCATGAGAGACTCTTGAATGCTGACAAAAACTGAGGACTGATGGATGTGGGGGGAGGGGGGTGGGCATGGAGGAGGGCACTTGTGGGGATGAGCACTGGGTGTTATGTGGAAACTAATTTGACAATAAACTATTTGTAAAAAAAAAAAAAAAGATTCCACATACAAGTAAGATTATACAGTATTTGTTTTTCTCTGATTACTCTCACTTAGCATAATGCCATCAAGGCCCATCCTTATTGTTGCAAATGGGAGGATTTTTTTTTAAATGGCTGAATAATATTTATTATATACATATACCCATTTCCTTTACCCATTCATTTATTGATACTTTGGTTGTTTCCATGTATTGACTATTTCAAGTAATGGTGCTGTAAACATTGGGATGTAGAATCTCTCTTCAACAATGTTTTCATTTCCTTCAGTTATATTCCCAGAAGTGGAATTGCTGGATCATATGATAGCTCAATTTTTAATTTTTTGAGGAAACTCCATATTGTTTTCCATGGTGACTATACAAATTTACATTCCCACCAACAATGCTCTGGACATCCTTGCCGGCATGTTATCTCTTGTCTTTCTGATGATAGCTTTTTTCTTTTCTTTTCTTTTTTTTTTTTTTTCAGATGTCAGCACAGAGCCTGATGTGGGACTTGAACTCACGAATTGCAAAATCATTACTTGAGCCAAAGTCAGCATTTAACCACTGAGTTACCCAGGTGCCCCCTGATGATATTTATTCTAACAGGCATGAGGAGACAACTCACTGTGGTTTTGATTTGCATTTCCTAATGATCAGTGATGTTGAGCACCTTTTCATGTATGTTTGCCATTCATAGATCTTGTTTGGCAAATGTCTATTCAGGCCTTTGGCCCATTTTAAAAATTGGACTATTTGTTTTGCTTTTGGGTTGTAGGACTTTTTATATATTTTGGATATTAATCCCTTCGCAGGCATATGGTTTGCAAATATTTTTCTCCATTCCATAGGTTGCCTTTTCATTGTGTTGATGATTGCCTTTGTTGTGCAGAAACCACTGATTTGTTGCTTGTATTTTAGGTATCATATCCAAAAATCATTGCCTTGACCTATGTCAAGGAGGTTTTTCCTGTTTTCTTCTAGTTTTACGGTTTCTAGTCTTACATTTAAGTCTTTAATCCCTTTTGAGTTAATTTTTTGTGAGCAGTATAAGATAGGATTAGTTTCATTCTTTTACATGTGAATATCCAATTTTCCCAGCACCATTTATTAAAGACTGTCTTTTTCCCATTGAGTGCTCCTGGTTCCCTTGTCGAATACAGTCGGCTGTATATGCATGGGCATATTTCTATGCTCTCGATCCTGTTCTATTGGCTTATGTATCTATTTTATGCCAGTACTATTCTGCTTTATTACTATTGCTTTATAATATAGCTTGAAATGAGTAAGTATGATGTCTCCCACTTTTCTTTCCCTCAGGATTGCTTTGGCTATTCTGGGTGTTTGGTGGTTCCATGTACATTTTAGGATTATTTTTTCTATTTCTATAAAAAAAAAAGCCATTGGAATTTTGATACAGATTGCATTGAATCTATGGTTGGTTTTGAATAGTATGGACATATTAACATTAATTCTTCCTGTCCATGAACATGGAATATCTTTTCATTTGTGTCTTGAAATTTTTCATCAATGTCTTGCGGTTTTCAGTGTAGAGATCTTTTCTCTTTGGTTAAATTTATTTGTAAGTATTTTATTGTTTATGACACTATTGTAGATGAGATTGTAACAATTTCTTTTTCAGATAATTTAACAGAAACACTGACTTTTTTGTATGTTGACTTTGTATCCTAATATTTTACTGAATTTGTTAATTAGATCTAACAGCTTTTTGGGGGAGTCTTTAGGATTTTTCTATGTATAAAATTATGCCATCTGAAAATAAAGACAATTTTGTTTTTTCTGTAAATGACTGCATTTCTAATAGAGGAATGTCAGACTCCCTAACAGTGATGGGAGAGAGTTTTTGGTTGAGGGACATTTCCAAGTCCTATTCTATATTCCATCCTATGGGAAGGTAGTTTCTTGTATTGTAGTAAGTTGGAAGCCCTGGATTCAGATAGATTTTTACCAAATTAGTATTGTAAGTAAGAAAATGGCCTAATAAAAGTACCATTCCCTGTCAGTGGCTCTTAGACCCTCTAAGAACTCCAGTATCTTTGAACCAGAGAACAAGGAGGCAATAAATAAGATGTGGGTCTTAGTGACAAAGTGTCATGGGGGACAGGTCTGAACAAAACTAATAATTCCTCAAACCTGAAGAAGAGCAAGACAAACACAGGATTTATTTAACCTCAGGGAAAAGAGTAGAACAAGCATGACTACAGACAAAGAGAATTTAATAAATACAATGAAAATATAATTTAACATCCCAACAGGAACATATTTAGGGTCCACTCTGTCAAAGGGTTGAACTGTCCTTGGCAAATCAATTGGTCTTATTGTCTGAATTTCTTAAGATTGGTGGATGACACCACAGACCCATAGGAGAGAGGTAATAGGGCTTTGAGTGCTGCAGTACTGGACAGTGAAGTATGATGAGACAACAACACTTCACATGTCAGGTGACTCACCAAAAAATACTAAGAGTTTGCTGTCAATGGAAGAGTCTATACTATTTAAGTGTAGTCAAGACCCTAGAACCAAATCAGCTGAAGCTTTCACACTTCTTTTGCTGCTATAGTTCTTAACAAGGTGGATGTATGTCTTGGCTACTCATCTAACAAAAGATTAAATACAGCAATGGGCCTTTGATGATTTCCATTTAAATGAATTGGTTCCGTAATGCCTGTTCAGATTTGTGATAAAAAGAAAGGGTGGGGAGAGGGAAGCATTTGTGAATGGATAATAATAGAAACAATCTTTTGGAAAATAGTTACTGTATCTTTGTGTCCAGTCATATTTATCTTGAAAAAATGTATACTTATTAAAAGATATTTAATAGACTTTACTTATATATAATTAATCAATCAAGAGAGACTAAGTTTGGTAGACAAAAAATGCTCATAATCATTTTGAATTCAAGTTGAGAATTTTTAGACAATTATCCCTACTGCTTTTACTTTTATGTGGTGAACAGCAAATCTGTTATCTTTATGTAAATTTTCAAAAAAATTTTGTTTATATTTGAGAGACGGAGATAGAGCATGAGTGGGGGAGGGGCAGAAAGAGCGGGAGACACAGAATCAAAAGCAGGCTCCAGGCAGTGAGCTGTCAGCACAGAGCCCAACGCGGGGCTCAAACTCATGGACCACGAGATTATGACCTGAGCTGAAGTCAGACACTTAACCAGTTATGCCACCCAGGCACCCCTCTGATGGCTGGTTTAGAAAATCCGATAGTTTACGAATAAAATGCCTCTTAATAATTTTACTGTTTCAAATTTAGTTATCATTTTGGGAAAGGCAAAATCATGACTAGTTTTGAAAAAGGAGAAGATATGTGATAAGTATCTAAAATAGGAAAAAGGGGTACCTGGGTGGCTTAGTCGGTTAAGCAACAGACTCTTGATTTTGGCTTAGGTCATGATCTTGTGGTTTCATGAGTTCAAGCCTCACATTGGGCTCTGAGCTGGCAGTGCAGAGCCTGCTTGGGATTCTCTCTCCCCCTCTCTCCCTTCTCCTCCCCTACTCGTGCTGTCTCTCTCAAGATAAATAAGCTCATTTTAAAAATTTAAAAACAATAAAACAGGAAATAATTAGTCTTTAGGCAAAAATACCTTGGTTTACTCAAATTTGATTTTTACTTTTATTTTACATTATTCATGCACCGATTGCAATAATTTGTTAATATACATTTGTTATATGTATTTAGGTATGGACATTTATATTTAATAAACCTAAAGCTTATATCTATAGTTTTAAAATAGAATTTGTCAGGGGTACCTGAGTGT
Organism: Proteles cristata cristata; assembly: GCA_017311185.1. Lineage (NCBI taxonomy): Eukaryota > Metazoa > Chordata > Mammalia > Carnivora > Hyaenidae > Proteles > Proteles cristata. The sequence continues at coordinate 5,852 of JAESUZ010004872.1, read as the reverse complement.
CTTCAGTCAGTTAAGTGTCTGACTCTTGATACCAGTTCAGGTCATGATTTCATGGTCATGGGATCTAGCCCTGTCTCCAGCTCTATGCTGAGCATGAAGCCTGCTTGGGATTCTTTCTCTGCCCCTCACTTTCTCTCTCTCAAAATAAATAACCTTTAAAAAAAAAAATAAAGTAGAATTTATAAGTATATTAAGTAAAACATGTAGGGGTACCTGGGTGGCTCCGTCAGTTAAGCGTGCAACTCTCGATTTCAGGTCATGATTTCATCATTCATGATTTCATGGTTCGTTGAGCCCCAGCTTTGGGCTCTGTGCTGACAGCATGGAGCCTGCTTGGGATGCTCCCTATCTCTCCCCTGCTCTCTCTTGTGTGAGTGTTCGCTCTCTCTCAAATTAAAAAAAAAAAGAGGATACATATTAAATTTACCATCTTAATAAGGAGAAAATCATATTCATTATGCTATATACATATTTGTATTTCTCTGTGGTTACTGTACCTGATTTATATTGTCTATAATACAGTGTTAACAATTAGTATGATATTATATAACATTCCTAACACTGTTTATATTATTTTTAACTTAAGTGACCAACAAATTTTTTCTCCATACAACAAAGAAAATTAGAGAATAGAAAATGAAGAATTATCCAGCTATTAAGAAAAATTTGTTTTTAATGTTTATTTATTTGAGAGAGAGAGAGAGACAAAGCATGAGTGAGGGAGGGCAGAGAGAGGGAGACACAGAATCTGAAGCAGGCTCCTGGCTCTGAGCTGTCAGCACAGAGCCTGATGTAGGGCTTGAACTTATGAACTGTGAAATCATGACCTGAGCCAAAGTCGGATATTGAATCAACTGAGCCACTCAGGCACTTCAAGAGAGAAAAGTTTAGATGCAGAAAACAAGTTTTGATGTGTATACACATATAAAGAGAGCGACAAGATGGTTTAGACAGGAACTTGGACCCTTGAAAATTTTATCAAACTGTGATAAAAAAGCCAGTACTTATTAATTCTGGAAGTTTGGGAAGGAAAGAATACCACCTATATTAATCAAAATTATCTCATTTTAGAAAACCAAGACAAGTAATTTCATGGGATTTCTTCGTTTTGTTGCAAGGTACCTCCTAAATGCACTATCTTATTATTTGTGTCAAAAGCTCCTCAAAATGGCCAGTACAATTCCTAATTGTTCTTGGTACTGTGCTAGTTGGAATGCTAAGTATTATTGTGACGACAAAAGATGCCTCTGGAAGAGGTGCAATTTTAGATTGAGAAGAGTCAAGAGAACTGGGACAGTCCTTAAAGGTAGTGCTAGTGCTCAGGTAACTTCATCTCCGGGAGTTTGACCAAATGCCAATGGTCACCAATGAGAAGCCAGACAAAACCTCCTAAAACAAGGCAGCTGAAATTAAATAGAGCAATTCTCAGAGACCCAAAGACAAAACTAAGCAAGAAGTCCTTAAAAGGATTTGAAATGATATGAAACAAAGGAATGCTAATATGGGGATTTCCATGGGTCCAGGTTGGGGATGGACTTACCGAGCTTGCAGGTTATCTTTAAGGAGGCCCCCAGGACCCTTGCCTCCTGGCAGTCATACATTTCTGTAATTCCCCTCTTCCTTGAGTTTGGCTGGACTTATGACTTGCTTCTAAGCAGTGGAATGCAACAAAGGTGATGTTAATGTACATGACTGCATTTGCATGATTATCTAAGAGTGTAGCACATGATGAGGTTTTAGAGGGTGCCAGTGGGGTTCACAGGGTCTAGAGCTGACGGCCAAGAAAGAATTCTTGAAGACATCTTTGGTGCAAAAAGGTGATTTTATTGAAGCAGAGGGCCAGGACCTGTGGGCAGGAAGAGCTGTCCAGGACCAGGACCAGGTTATACACTGTGGAGTTGAGGGAGGTAAAGACCAGGGGAAGTTTTTAGTGAGATTTTCATATGCTAAAGAAGATTCACAGGATACTGGACACCTAGCTATTGTCAAACTATGGTTGTTTTTCCTCTAGCAAAGCAGTAACATTATGACAGTTAGGAGTTCCTGGAGAAATATTTAACTCTGCCAGCCTCAAGTATTTGTCAATGGGTTGCAGCCTCAAGTATTTGTCTATCTGCCATTTCCTTCTGCCTTTGTTTTCCACATCACTATGGAGAGGTGATGGATTTAGGTCCTGTAGGACTATTGAACTCTATCCGTTGAACATTTGTTTTTCCTCTTTCCTTTGCCTCTTTCCTTTGTTCTTGGGCAGCCAGAAGTACCCAAGAAATATCACACATATCCCACCTGGTTTGGGGGTGGGGTTGTGGCCTGTCAGTTTGCCTTATGCTCCCTCATCAGCATACATCTTGCTGGTCTCTCTTCAATACTGGGTTTGAAGAAACAACTTGCCATGAATCCTAGAATCACAAGCAAATGAAATGAGAGAGCTTGAAAGCAGATCCTTTCCCAGTCAAGGCTTTGAGGAGGACGCAACCTTGTGAGACCATAAGCAGACTAAGCCCAGCTAAGCCCTGACTTCTGACCCACAGAAACAGTGGGGTGATAAATGTGTATTGCTTTAAGCAGCTGGGTTTGCAGTAATTAGTTACACGGCAATAGAAAACTAATGCACTACCCTATGAATGTTTGCCCTATAGACTTTTCTTCTTCTAGACAATTTCACTTCCAAATATTCAACTTAACATTTAAGTCATAGGCTTAAGTCTAGTCACGGGCTGTTGAGGTTACAATTACTTACCTAAACTTTATTAGAATCTTTGGGTAAAAATTAACCAATGTTCTTTTCCCCATTTTAAACAATATTAATATTAGAGTGAAAGAGATGACAATTGACAGGTCTGGCAGGTTTGGGAAAGGACACCAAGATGGCGGGTCTGACAGGTCTGGAAAAAGACACTAAGATGGTGGATCGGACTCCATCTTATGATCGCCTCAGGACTTTCCCGCCACCAGCTTCCCGCTCCTAGTTTCCTGCCACTGGTTTCTCAGAAGACATGTCACCTCAGCAGAAACGAAACCCAACCCAGGAAAAGCGAGATCAAATAAGGAAACCTGCCCTCATGGTCACGACCCAGAACTACAATCCTACATATACCCCTGTCCCCAGTCTCAGGGTGTGACTCCCCGCCCCCCCCCCACCTTGCTTCTACCCCCAGGCTTGCTTCTACCCTCAAGCCATGGAACCTCCCCCGAGAGCTCTTTATAATAAAGGTGTGCTCAGCCCATTCCCTTGACTCCTTTGTCTTATTTTTGACTGTCTTTGGTTCACCACCCTCTGTTATCTCAACCTTACAACAATAAATCAGCAGGGACCAGCTTTTATTAACACAGTTATCCTCAAACCACCTCTATCAAGGACACATTTTGTAGCATACAGGTTTCTCTCCAACTAGAACAAGCTCTCTGAAGTTAAGTCTCCTTTGGCTTTAGATCTCCTCCAGACCTTACACATATTGGATATTTAGTAATTGTTGAATTGAAACTGTAATTGCATTCAAGCTTAATAATTAATGATAACTGGCTTCATTTCAGGTAGCACTTCTGCATGCCCTAAAACATCAAGACCTACGACAGGATAAATATTGGGACCACAAATTATGAGAAGTATGCCAATGTTATTGTTGCCCAAACTAAACCTCACAAGAGACGAAGAGAAATAACAAGTAACTAGAATTCAGAGATTCTTCACCATCATCTTTGATTAGCTGCCACAAAACTTCCCACCATTGAACCTTTCCTACAATTCTCCCTTCTCCCAACCCCTCCAGGTATTTGAAATAGAAAAAAAAAAAGGAAATAAAACATTTCTCCCTAAAAGATTTCTCCCTATTTTATCTTTTAAATATTACCTCAACCTTAGGCAGAGGTTTCTTAGGAACTCAAAGAACATCAATAAAATTTGGGCCAATTTAGATTTATAATTAGAAAACAGATACTATTTTTGGTATTGAATTAAAGAACAAAATGCAGCCAACTCTACATGTGCATTTATAGACACCAGAGCACAAAGCAGTCAATCTAGCTACACCCAATGTTTAATGACTGTGGCCGAATCTCTGTTCTCTAGCAAGACAGATTACACTCCTGACTGGTAGGGACCATGTTCTGGTCGGTTTTGCATTTCTCCAACACGTAACACAATGCTCACTCAAAGATACACTCACAGAATTTGTTGCATTCAATGAAAAGAGAAAACAATATTTTAAACAAGTCAGTAGTGACTGCTAAGGTGACATCTGAACCCAGATGTTCAAACAATGCCATTCCTGCCCATTCTGCAGTGAAACTATCAGACAGAAAAGAGAGTTAAATCAAATACGAGCACTGAAACTTCCAAACCTATACAAGGAAGAAATCACACCATCTTCAGCCAGTGAAAATGACTAGTATTTAAAATACATTTTAATGAGAACATTTTCTATCTTTAAATAAAAATGATACACATTTTTCAATATGACCCTGCTCTGGCATTAGGACTTAACTGCTTCCTGATCTACAGGGTTTAGATGCCACCGCACCACTAACTCCCCAGTGCTCTTGAGGCACGTGTTAGACATGTCCTCCTCTGCTGGAAGTCCTTGTGGCAACTTCAGGGGCTTGATTCTGTGACATAAGAAAATGGCTTTTAGAATTACACTCGGTAATAAATCTTTTTAAATAGCCGAAGTAACGAACAACAAACCTTATCAAATGTTTAACCACTTTCAGTTTTGCATTCACTGAAGGGATATTCTTGTGAACTTGAGGAGTATGTGCCTATAAACAAAGGAAAAAGTGTTCTGGATCAATTTCAAAGCAGATAGTTCCATGTTACAGTGAAATGTTAAGGTGAAGGCTCATTTTGTCTGAATCAAACTTTCAAATAAATTCCATCAAATAATACATTTAAATGAAAGAGATAATAAAAATATCCGTTAAGGTTTAAAAATTATAAAATTTAAAGCAAATTTAAACAACTAACTTAAGAGGACTTAAACAGTTGCCTACTTTTTCTAATCCAAGCATCTTTATTATATCTTTTTCCCAATATGGACGTCTTTTTGTACTCTTTATTCTAGTAACAATATGTAGTTTATGAGGTTGCTGTGGATCCCCACCATATTTTTCATGATCTGCAGGTGAAGGCTGAAATACCTAGGAAAGAAGAATTATAAAAGGTTGAGTTTTCAATTACAGTTTCTATATATCTCTTTTTTCTTTCTTAACCAGCCCCCAACATCTACATAACAATCTCATCCCCAATCTTTCTGAAATCCTCATCTTCAAACTGACTATTCAGACAAAGTCTAAGGATTTCATACTCTGAAAAAAATATCATACAGGCAAAGACTGTTTTGTTTCATTTTGTTTAAGAGCAAAGCAGGAGTGACCAGAGGACATGAAAGAGTTCCGATGCAGGAGACTGTATTAGCACCATATACGCGCGGCAAGGCTGCATCCCTCCACCCCATTCAGCCAGGGCAAGGAAGATAAGCTCACAATGACAATAACACATAGTCATGTGTTAATACAGACAAATGATTGCCTACAAAGGGCCAGAACCAGCTCCATGGAGCTGCATTTGTACTGATTTTCTAAAAAATCAAAAGGTTCTAGTAAGCTATCACACAAAAAACTTCTCTGAGTACATAAAATGTACTGAATAAGGATGTACACGGTAATATTATTTGTTTTTAAAAGTTTTTTTGTAATACTGAAGAATTTAAAGGCCACATCCATGTTCCTCATAGAATAACTAAATGGAATTACAAGGATAGATCTGAAATAAAACTAGTAATAATAAAACCAATAAGATACGATACAACTGAATAAATTATGATGTATCCCATGGGATAGAATGCTGCCATCAA
>JAESUZ010004871.1:260000-362977 GCA_017311185.1 Proteles cristata cristata | reverse complement strand
GGAGAGCGAGGCGGAGGGGAGGGGAGGGAGAGCGAGGCGGAGGGGAGGGAGAGGGCGGGCGGGGCGAAGGGCGGGGCTGAGTGGGGAGTGGGGGGAGGGGCGGGGGAGGGGCTGAGACAGACACGGGTCCCCCCACTGCAGGGTGGGGGGGTGCCGGTGGTGGCCGGCTCCAGTCTGAAATCGGACACCTTCTAGATCTTAATGAACTTTTGAAAAAACATACAACCTTTTTGCTGCGGCTGTGAATGGAATGGTTGTTCTCAGTTTCATTTTTGACTGTTCATCGCAAGTGTATAAAAATAATACAGTACGATACACTAAGGGTGCCTGGCTGACTGTCAGTAGAGCCGGCCGACCCTTGATCTCGGGTTTGGGAGGGAAGCCCCACATTGGGCATAGAGCCCACCTTAGAAAACTTGATCTGGGCACCCTGGGCGGCTCGGTCGGTTGAGCCTCCTGCCCTTGGTTTCGGCTCAGGTCATGATTTTCGGGTTCGTGGGTTCAGGACCATGTCAGGCTCTGTGCTGACAGTGAGGGGCCTGCTTGGGATTCTCTGTCTCCCTCTGTCTCTGCTCCTGCAACTCTCGTGCTCTGTCTCTCGCTCTCAAAACAAATAAATAAACTTTAAAATACATATATTTGTGTGTGATCTCACACCTGCAAGTTTGTGGCACTCTTTCATTAGTTCTAGTAATTCTTTCCTTTTTCATTAAAAAATGTTTAATTTTTTTCAATATTTTATTTATTTCTGAGAGAGAGAGACAGCGTGAGCAGGGGAGGGTCAGAGAGAGAGGGAGTCACAGAATGTGAAGCAGCTCCAGGCTCTGAGCTGACAGCACAGAGCCCGACGCGGGGCTCAAACTCCTGACCTGTGAGATCACCAGCTGGCATCCCTCCCTATTGGGGCTTTTAATTGATGATTGGCAAGTCCACCTCTAACTGATGTTCAGTGGCAAGCTCCCACCTCTGGCCTCCTGACTCCACTTGAATGAGGTTTCCCTTCATTCATTTTTACAAGATATTTTTTCCCTCTTAGTATAGACATTTACAAATGTAAATCTCCCTCTAAACACTGATTTTGCTCTATTTTATAACTTTTTATATGTGTGCCTTCATTTGCATTCATCTCAAAGTATTTCTGAGATTCCCCTTTTGATTTCTTATACCCCGAAAGCTACAAATCATTACTGAAGGAAATTAAGGAAGATTTAAATAAATGAGGACAATCCCACGTTCCTGGTTTGGAAGACTTAACCTTGTCAGACTGGCAATATAAGTTTCAGGCATATGAAAGACCGAAATACGAAAGCTTTTAGAAGACGGAAAAATATATTCGCAGTCTCCTGTGGGTACAAATTTCTTTTGGCACAAAAAGCACTAATTTAAAGGAAAAGATTGACAGAGTCAATTCTCTTAAAATTGATAACTTCATTAAGCAGCACCATGAAGGTATCAGAAGAGCCAAAATCCAACCGCTGACAAGACCAGATGTTGAGAAACACGTGGAACCACAGGAGCTCTCGCGCTGCTGGCGGGAATGCGGGGCAGGGCGGCCACCTGGGAAGAGGTCGGCAGTTTCCTAGGAGAAGAAACACGATCCGGCAGTCATGCTCCTTGCCATTTATGCAAATGAGTTGAAAATTTACTTACACAAAAGCCTGCACGTGGATATTTATAGCAGCTGTATTCACAATTGCCAAACGTGGAAGCGACCAAGATGTCCTCCGGTGGGGTGAGCGGGCGAACATTCTGTGGCGCATCCCTAGGACGGGTATTCCTCGGTAATAAAAGCTATGAGCTATTGGGGTGTCTGGGGGGCTCAATTGGTTGAGTGAGACTTCAGCTGAGGGCACGATCTCTCAGTCTGTGGGTTCGAGCCCCACACTCTGTGCTGACAGCTGGGAGCCTGGAGCCTGCTTCAGATTCCGTGTCTCCCTCTCTCTCCGCCCCTCCTCTGCTCACACACTGTCTCTTTCTCAAAAATAAACACTAAAATTTAAAAACACAGTATGAGCTATCAAGCCATAAAAAGGCATAGAGAAAACTTAAATGCATATTACTAGATGAAAGAAGCCTAACCAACTCGACAATAAACTATTAGTAAAAAAAAAAAAAAAGTGAGAGAAAAGAAAGAAAGAAAGAAAGAAAGAAAGAAAAAAAGAAAGAGAGAGAGAAAGAAAGAAAGAAAGAAGCCTATCTGGAAAGGCTGCACAGCAATCTGGGAAAGGCGAATATATGGAGACAGTAAATAGACCAGCAGCTATTAGGGGTTGGAGGAGGAAGAGGGGTGTGGGCAGATGGAGTTTTAAAGTAGCAGAACTAGGGGCGCTTGGGTGGCTTAGTCGGTTGAGCGTCCGACTTTCGCTTAGGTCGTGATCTCGCGGTTCGTGGGTTCGAGCCCCGCGTCGGGCTCTGTGCTGACTGCCAGCTCAGAGCCTGAGCCTGTTTCAGAGTCTGTCACTCCCTCTCTCTCTGACCCTCCCCTGCTCATGCTGTCTCTCTCTCTCCTAGAAATAAATAAAAAAACATTAAAAAAATAAAAAAAAATAAAAAAAAAAATAAAGTAGCAGAACTAGAGACGCCTGGGGGCTCAGTCGGTTAAGTGTCCAACTTCGGCTCAGGTCATGATCTCATGGTTCGTGGGTTCGAGCCCAGCGTCGGACTCTGTGCTGACAGCTCAGAGCCTGGAGCCTGTCATCTGATACTGTGTCTCCCTCTCTCTGACCCTCCCCTGCTCACGCTGTCTCTCTTTCTCTCTCTCTTAAAAATAAATAAAGCATTAAAAACATTTTAAAGTAGCAGAACTAGTCTGTATGATACTATAATGGCAGATAAATGCCATTGGGTAAAGACCATCTGTCAAATCTAGAATGTGCAACACTGAGAGTGAGTCCTGGTGAAAGCTGTGGACTCTGGCAAATAACAGGGTGAGTGAACCTCACTGGCTGTAAGAAATGTAACACGTGGTCGAGTGTGGGACGTTGATAGTGAATGAGGCTGTGTGCGTTTGGGGGTAAGGGGTACCTTGAAACTCTGTACTTTCTGCTTAATTTTGTTGTGAACCTTAAACTTCTCTAAAAAATAAAATCTATTCCAAACTACACACAAAGCATAAAGAAAACAAAAGACGACTCACAGAATGGGAAGAATGTTCCCACCACCCACACCACACAAGCCTAGGGTTCCATTCCCAGCAGCCATTGCCCCCATTGCCGATAACCCAATGGGAGAGCAGACAAATACTTGAAGACTCACTTTCCAGGGAGGAAATCCAAGTACCCAAGAAACACGCGCAGAAGAGCTCAGGCTCAGCAGCAATCAGACAAATGCAAGTAAAGCCATAGCAAAAATCTCAAAAAGTTTGAAAATTCCAAGTATTAGCGAGCACATGGACCATTGAAATTCGTGTACCACTAGTGAGAATCTCGGCTGACAAAACTGCTTTGGTAGAGTCTGGAATTATCTGGAAGGCAAAGAATCGACCTACAGAATAGAAGGAAATGCTGGCGCATCGTGTATCTGTTGAGGGTCTTGTTTGAAAGATTTAAAGGACTCTTGGACCTCAAGCTCAATGAAAATACATATTTCACACCTTTCTGTCACCCTCTCCCCTTGAACGTGCTTGATGACTGCTCCTAATACACAGAGGGGACGTCACTTTCAAGACGTGGCTCTCAAAGACCCTGAAAGAGGACTTCAGCTGCTCCATTTTGACCTTGGACTTTGCAGCTGGGTTCTTCCCATCCCGTCTCCTGGCTACGGCTGAAGACCAAGAACAAGCACTACTGCGCCCTCAGCTAGGGCGGCCGTGAGCCAGCAAGACCCTGGCACCCGCTGAGGTGACTGAGCCCCAGAGAAGGATCCACTTGACTTTCACTGCCCACCAGCACACAGCTACCCGCCTTCGCCCCACATCGTATGAACCTGCAAGTATTGTTGGCGCTTGGGAAACGGTCTTGAGATGCTGCTCCGTTATCCTCCCGGGGTCGGCCTCGCTGAAATCCATCCCGTTCCTCCTTCCCCACCACTCGTTTCGTTTCTCTGCCTTCGGATTTTGTCAGCGGGGAGGGGCTGAGCCTGGGCACTTTGGGGTTCCCACGTGGGCTGCTCTTCCACCTCTGCACCCCGCCCGCACCGGGAGCTGCTTCTGCTCCCTCCCGTCTCTCAGGTCCTTGAGTCCTCCCTGGAGGACTGGGCCCTGGGCGCACCTGTGAGCCCCCGCGGGCACAGTCACCGGCTAAGTGCCACCCAGACTCCTGACCCACAGGAACGATGAGGTCATAAGTGTATGTTGTTTCCAGGCATTAAATTGTGGGGTGTTCTGTGATGCAGCAATCGATAACTAATTCAAGGATCAAGGAGGGAGGTCATCGGCCCAGCGGCGCTGATGGTCCCCGGAGCCTTCTGGGCTGGGACCGTGTCTGGGCCCACGCAGCCCCCTCTCCTCTCAAGGCTTGGCCCGTCTGGTTTTGGTGCTGGGGTGTGAGCCTGGCTGAGGATGAGGTGCAGCGTGGAATTAGGAATGAGCACAACGGGGGTGCCTGGGGGGCTCAGTCAGTTAAGCGTCCGGCTTCAGCTCAGGTCATGATCTCACAGTGTGTGGGTTCGAGCCCCGCGTCGGGCTCTGTGCTGGCAGCTCAGAGCCTGGAGCCTGTTTCAGATTCTGTGACTCCCTCTCTCTCTCTGACCCTCCCCTGCTCGCACTGTCTCTCTCTCTCTCAGAAATAAAGAAAACATTAAAAAAAATTTTTTTAAAGAATGCACACAACCTTGGATTTCTGGAACATTCCCATAAACGTGCTGATGGTCCTTGCACTATGTGCTTGGAGACCCTGCCCTTCAGGGTGGGGGGAGGGGGGGCAGGAGAACCAAATTGTCCCCCCCCCGCCCGCTGCCCTTTCCCTATCAGTTCAACAGGGTATTGCCCTCCCTTGGGTTCTCAGTGGTCTATTTCTTTAAGGATTGTTTATTTTGGGGGCGGAGAGGGGCAGAGAGAGAGGGAGACGGAGGATCTGAAGCAGGCAAGCAGGCTCCGTGTGGATGGCAGGGCTCAAACTCAGGAACTGTAGGATCACGACCTGAGCCAAAGTCCGTTGCTCGATTGACTGAGCCACTCAGGCGCCCCGTCCCAGTGGTTTTTAAACTTGTGCCTCCTCTGGATAAAGGTGGAAGTTTCCGTCACAGGTAAGTGACAGTAAGTGAGGGAAGTCTCACTCAGAGGCCAGCCTGGGGCTTGGAAACTGCCTAGCCCCATTACCTGCCCACAGGCAGCCGGGAGGTGGCTCTCAGATCTGGTCTCCGCTCGTTCCTAGACACCGCACGGTTACAGATTTCTGGTTCAGTTCCCTTAAGGTCAGAAAACTTATTCTTTATCACTTATGTTCTTTTAGATTTGTCGAGAATTGTTCTGTGGCCAGCATTGCTCCATCGTGGGGCACGGCCCCTATGCACCTGGATGCATGTCCGCGCTGCGGTGGTGGGACGTGGGGCCCCATGGGTGCCGGGAGCTCCGGCCGCGGGCCGCCCACGGTATGGTGCAAACATTCCCTGCCTCTCCTCCGCTTCCCTTGAGCATGTTCCCCCGGCTGCTGTGAGGCTATCAGATCTGTTCTCATCGTGTGCAAATGCCATTTCTTGCTTTCATTCTGCCAGGTGTTACTTCATGTATTTGGAAGCTCTTTTAAGAGGACTTATTCCTACAGGGGCGCCTGGGTGGCTTAGTCGGTTAAGCGTCCGACTTTCGCTTAGGTCATGATCTCGCGGTTCGTGGGTTCGAGCCCCGCGTCGGGCTCTGTGCTGACTGCCAGCTCGGAGCCTGGAGCCTGTTTCAGTCTGTGACTCCCTCTCTCTCTGACCCTCCCCTGCTCACGCTGTCTCTCTCTCTCCTAGAAAAAATAAAACATTAAAAAAAAAATTTAAATAGGGGGGCTGGGTGGCTTAGTCGGTTAAGCGTCCGACTTTCGCTTAGGTCATGATCTCGCGGTTCGTGGGTTCGGGCCCCGCGTCGGGCTCTGTGCTGACTGCCAGCTCGGAGCCTGGAGCCTGTTTCAGTCTGTGACTCCCTCTCTCTCTGACCCTCCCCTGCTAGTGCTGTCTCTCTCTCTCCTAGAAATAAAACATTAAAAAAAAAAAATTATTTAAAAAAAAAAATTTAAATAAAAAGAGGACTTATTCTTACAGACTTATTCCTTCCTTATTAATTGACCCTTCTATTACTATAAAGTATTTTTATTTATTTTTGGTCATACTCTTTCTTTTGAAGTCTACCATATCTGATAAAATTAGAGACACCCTGGTTCCTTATGCTCATTATCTCATATCTTTGTCTATTCGTTTGCTGTTAACCCACCTGTGTCCTTATGGTTGAATGGAGTCATTTCCAGATAGTCCAGTCTCGCTTTTTAAATTAAAAAAAATGTTTTGTTATTGTTTATTTTGGGGAGGGGGAGGGGCAGAGAGAGAGGGAGACACAGAATCCGAAGCAGCTCCAGGCTCCGAGCTGTCAGCTCAGAGCCCGACGCGGGGCTCTATCACCAGATGGTGAGATCATGACCGGAACCGAAATCAAGAGTCGGAGATGCCCAACCGACGGGGCTCCCAGGTGCCCCTAAATCCTTTATATATTTTGGATATTGACCTCGTATCAGATATGTCATTTGCAAATATCTTCTCTCGTTCAGTAGATTCTTTTGCTGTGTTGGTGTCTCAGTCCGCTGAGCAAAAGCTTTTTCTTGCTGTGTGGCCTCTGTCGTCTATTTTTGCTTTTATCCCCGTCACTTGCAGAGACAGAGCTGGGAAAATGCTGTCACTGCGGATGTCGAAGAAATCACTGCCTGTGCTCTTTCACGGGCTTTTCGGTTTCGGGTCTCACATTTAGGTCTTTAATCCGTTTTGAGTTTATTTCTGTGTGTGATGTGAGTACGCGGTCTAGGTTCAGTCCTGTGCATCGTGTCCAGCTGTCCCAGCGCCGTTTACTGAAGCGGCGATCTTTTCCCTGTGGTATATTTCTGCCTCCTTTGGTTGTAGACCATACGAGCATGGGTTTACTTCCTGGCTTTCTATTCCATTTCATTGATCTATGTGTCTATTTTTTGTCAGTATCATACTGTTAGAACCACAAAAGACCCTGAGAAGCCAAAGTAATCTTAAGAAAAAAAAAAAGGGGGTCGTCGGGGGGGCTCAGTTGGTTAAGCGTCCAACACCTGATTTCAGCTCAGCTCATGGCCTCACAGTTTGTGAGCTCCAGCCCTGCGCTGGGCTCGGCCATGACAGCGTGGGGCCTGCTTGAGATTCTGTCTTTCCCTCTCTCTCTGCCCCTCCCCTGCTCACACACACTCTCTCTCTCAAATAAACCTAAAAAAAAAAGAAGAAAGCTATAGATATCACAATCTGAGATTTCAAGATATACCACAAAGCTGTAATAACAATAATAATATGGTATAATCAAATATATTTATTGTCATATGTGTTAAAAAACATCTATCTTTTTAGCATTTCTATCATTCTGATTTTCTGGCAACACCTTATTTGCTTTCTTTTATTCGAAAATGTCTTTATTTGGTCTATTCTTTTTTTTATATAATTTATTTACATTTGTAGCAATCTCTGCACCCAGCATGGGGCTTAAACTCAACAACCCTGAGATCACTGACTGAGCCAGCCGGGTGCCCCTGTTTTATCTATCCTTAAAGGATGTTTTTGCTAGATATAGAACTGTGGCTTGACAAGACTGTGGTTGGTTTTTTTTACCCGAGCACTTTGAAGATGGCATTCCACTGTGTTCTGTCCTGCATTGTTTCTGACTTCTGAGAAGTTCTATATCATTTACACTCCCTTCCCTCGAGCGCCACTCTTCTCTGGCTGCTTTCAATACTTTCTGCTCTAGTTTGGTTTCCGTAGCTGTGCCTGGGTGTGGTTTTCGTTGTATTCATTCTTCTGGTCACTGAGCTGCTTGAATCTGTAAAGTAACGTCTTTTACCAAATTTGAGACCTTTGAGCTATTAATGTTTCACGTTTTTTTTTGCTTCCTTCTCTCTTTCCAGTCCTCATGGGACTCCAACAATTTATTTGTATTTTGTTATTTTCTGTTTAGATTTTATTTATTTATTTATTTTTTAATGTTCTATTTATTTCTAGGAGAGAGAGAGAGAGAGAGAGACAACGTGAGCAGGGGAGGGTCAGAGAGAGAGGGAGTCACAGACTGAAACAGGCTCCAGGCTCTGAGCTGGCAGTCAGCACAGAGCCCGACGCGGGGCTCAAACCCACGAACCGCGAGATCATGACCTAAGCGAAAGTCGGACGCTTAACCGACTGAGCCACCCAGGCGCGCCTGTTTAGATTTTAAAGTAGTCTCTACCCCCAACGTGGGCGCGAACTCATAACCCCAAGACGAGGAGGGGCGCGTTCCACCGGCTGCGCCCGCCAAGCGGCCCTTGGGACTCCAGTCTGGGAGCTGCCAGACTCTGGTGGCCCTGCTCCAGCCGCTACAGGGAGGAACCTGGAAAACGGGGCTCCTTCTCCCAGGAGGCCCCCCCAGCCTTGCCTGCATCTGCAGCTCGGGTAAACTGAGGAGGAGCGCCAAGGAGAACCCTCAGGCCGGAAGCCCCCCGCCCTGGCACAGATCCCGGCTCCTGTCACCCTCTGCACCTTAGCAGGAGCCGATAATCTGCTCCGGTTACCGTGCTCGCCTGCACGTGGGCCTCATCCCAGGCTCGCTGTTGCCGAGGGCCTGCAGGCATTGACTGTGCCTCCATCTTCTGGTTCGCTGGAGCCCATGCCCAAGACAGGAAGTGCTCCTTTGCCAGATAAAACGGGGATAAATAAGAACCACGTGCTGAACTTTAAAAAGTAAAAATAAAACAACTAATGTTTATTTATACATAATTTTAAGACTATGTACTTCCTCCTTTTTCGGTGGGAAAATGATTTTTCTAATAATAGATGGTATTTGGACTGAAAACGACAACTTCATTTTGGTAAAATAAAGATTCAAAAACCTTATGTTGTTCCCAACACTTTGGGGTAAACCGTTCCTGTGAAGCCAGAGGTCAGGGCGCCCTGGTCCAGGTTATGGCGACGAGGCGGGGCGCCTCCAGACCTTGCTGGGCTGACCCACTCCTGCTCGGGGTGACCTGCGCTGGGGGGTGGGGTGAAGGGAGCTCCTCTGACCCGGGGTCTTCACAGGACCTCCTACACTTGGAGGAGGAACACATGCGGGTCCGGAAGACACATCGGAGGAAGAGGGCAGCCGGGTGTCTGAGGCACCTGCCTCTAGCTGGAAGGGAAGCCGTGGGAGTCGGGGCCAGATGCCAGCTGGGCCCCGGGTGCCAGCGCAGCTTGCCCGCAGCCACCAGGAAGGGGGCAGGGAGGGAGCCTGGAGCTGGCAGTGAGGCAGGTGGGAGGGGAGGGTGATGGGAGAGGGCTGGCTGCACTTTCTCTGCCTCCACCGGGTGGTCCTGAGGCCTCGGTGGCATCCTCAAAACCCAGCTGCTGCAGCTCTTCCTCTGATTTTTTTTTTTTAATGTTTTATTTATTTCTAGGAGAGAGAGAGAGAGAGACAGTGTGAGCAGGGGAGGGTCAGAGAGAGAGGGAGTCACAGACTGAAACAGGCTCCAGGCTCCGAGCTGGTAGTCAGCACAGAGCCTGACGCGGGGCTCAAACCCACGAACCGCGAGATCATGACCTAAGTGAAAGTCGGACGCTTAACCGACTAAGCCACCCAGGCGCCCCTCCTCTGATTATTTGAATAAAACGGAATCGTGGGTGGTTTTCCTGTTGTTGTTGTTGTTACGTTTTGACATTTTTATCCACAGCAAAGATAATAATGCTCGTGGCCAGGCACGGGCTGTGTGTGGGGAAAACCCCTCTTCCGCGCTCTGCCTGCCCCTCCTTGGGAGTGGACGTCGGCCCACTCGGTCTGCGCTCACAGAGCCGGACGCGGACCCGAGAGCCTTCCAGGCGGGAAATGGGACGTGCCCGCGTTAGCCGGCACCCGGCCTGTCGCCGCCAGTCGTCTGCCGGAGTCCGTAGGCCAGGATGGAAGTTGTGCCGAGATTCACTTACGTCTGCGTCATCGTCCGCCACGGCTGAGGGGGGTCACGCGGAGCTCCCAGGTCCCCGCCAGGACGCAACCTTCTGCAGTCAACGCCCCGTGTATCTGTCCCGAGGGTCCCGTGCTTTTGCACGCGCTCACGCTGCCACGGTAACCTTGTGAAGGCTGAGGCGCCCGCAGCCCCTGGGCACCTGCTGACGTGTGAGGCCTTCTGACAGACAGCGTGTTTGGGTGTGAAAACTACACTGGCAGCTTGACAGTCACCAGGGTGTCTGAACAGCACGCCCGAAGCGGCCGCTGGAATCTTCCCTCACCCTCTCCGGCGATGGCCTGTATATAGCGTGAGTCTAGTTTTCTTTTGGTTTCAACGTATAAATTTCCTTCTTAGGTACAGTAGCCCTTTATCACATGCATGGCACATACACTCTCCCATGTCTCTTTTGACTTGATGACTTTTATCCTACTTTTTACTTTCACAGCTTTTATACTTATGCAACATTTTTTAAAAGTAATCTCTACCTCCAAAGTGGGACTTGAACTCACAACCCAGAGATCAAGTCAAGTGCTTGGGGCACCTGGGTGGTTCAGTCAGTTAAACATTTGGCCCTTGATTTGGGCTCAGGTCATGATCTCACAATTCCTGAGGTTTGGCCTGCTTGGGATTCTCTCTCCCTCTCTCTCTGCCCCTCCCCTGCTCACTCTGGAAAAAAAAAAAGTCGTACTCTACCGACTGAGCCATCCAGGTACCCCTACTTACATAACATTTTTTAAAATAACAATTATATTTTATTATTTTAAATGTTTATTTATTTTGAGAGATAGAGAACAAGTGAGGGAGGAGCAGAGAGGGAGGAAGAATCTCAAGGAGGCTTCAGGCTGTCAGTGTGGAGTGAAATGCGGGGCTCCACCCGAAATGTGAGATGACCTGAGCTGAAGAAATCAAGGGTGGGTCACTCAACCAACTGAGCCACCCAGGTGCCCCTTTTACATAACATTTAAAAAAATGTAGTCAAACAAGTAACTCTTCCTTGAGGATTCCCCAGTCTCCTGTCCATCTTGCTTAGTAAAATATTTCCCTTTCATCTAAGGGATGTGTTCTAAGTCCTTAGAATTAATTTTTCTATGTGATTTGAAGTGGAATACAGGAGCCTCTCCCTGGCCAGGACCCTCCCCAATGGGGGTCTCAGCTTCCTGCCTTTACACGGAGGCCCTCCAAGGTGGTCGTGGGGTTCTTCCCACTGCTAACGCTTTGGTACTTAGCACAGGTCTCCCGACTCCAGCCGAGGCCTCCAGGTCCATCTACAAACTCACCTGCCCCCAGACACAGCACTGGGACAGGGTGTGTCTGTCACCTCCCCTCCTGCCTGGTGGGGACCTTGGGCACAGGAGCCTCACGCTGCAGGCACACACTCAGGGCAGGCCCCCCGCGTGGCGAGCGCCCGTGGGCGACGGGAGCCCCGCCCGGGGCAGAGCGGCCCCCGGTGCCCAGTGCTGACCACAGCTGCTGTCCCAGCAGGACTCTGGGTCAGCACGGTGCACCGAAATCGCCGCTCAGCAGACTCCCAGAACTGACCTCTGTCCCTTTAAATTGAGAATGGCCAGGGAGTCCCCTGCTGCCCGGGGTGAGGAGGGCCCAGCCAAGATCCCAAAGGAACAAAGGGTCTCTTTGAGGGCTTCACACCTTGGCCTTTGTCCTCCCCGGGACTCCACTCTGCACCCCACTTCTCCAGCCCCGACTTGACTGGCTGCGTCAGTTTCTCCTTCCCTCCCTTCTTCAAACTCTCACAAACAACCCCCAGCCCCCTGTCCCAAGCAGTACAAAATGCAAAAAGGTACCAACAGGTGAAGCCCCTCCTCCCGGCCCCTGGCCATCCGGTTCCCTCCCCCAGTCATGCAGCAGAGCCTGCTGCCTGCTGCTTCCTGTCATTCTACCCTTTGGCGCAGGGAAATTAAGAACGTTTTCCTACAGAAATGGTAGCTTTCTGGACACCTCGTTCTGCCCTTTTCTTGTTTCAGCTAAAGGTACATCTGGTAGACCTCGCCCAGTCAGTACAGTTTCTCTTTCAGACCCACTCGTGTCGTGTCAGTGTTTGGGTCGTGGTAGGAGTGTTCGTGACTTGAACGCGCCATTCCCTGGTGACCAATGCCCGGCCGTATGCTGGACCCCATGCAGCCTCGCCCTCCAGGAGCATCTCTGCAGGAAACACACAACGGTGGGATGAGGGAGGCAAAGCTATGTGCTCTTGTCACTTTGCTGAGTCGAGAGGCTTCCGGAAGCTCTAACTGCTGCTGGCTAAATACAGGGGTGACTATGGGTCCCCAATCTCACACTGCCAAGGTGATCAAGCTTTCTGAACTTTGCAGGTTTGTTAGATATAATAAAAACAGGCATCTAGGTGCTTTTCAACTTGCATTTCTCTAAGGACGGAGAATGGAGCCTGTTTGCATAGCCCTTGCAGGAGTCTCCTGGGATTTATCGGAGAGGGGACTTTGTTAGTGATATGTGGGGGCTCTGTGTTATTAAACTCTTTATTACTGTCAGTCGTATTGAGATGGACCCCCTTGCGGCAGGAGCTGCAAGCCTGACCTTCCCAGGTCATGGATTGTGTTTTGACCTTGCTTAACGCAGAAAGCTGTGGAAGCTTTGATTTCACGTAGTTGAATTTCTCAGTCTGGCCCCTAGTCTTCTGGGTTTGAGGAAATGCCTTCGCTTCCCCAGGACTCTAAAAAGTTCCCCCAACTTTTCTTCTAGTCTTTCTCTTTAACGCCTAAATCCATAACCTCTTTTTGGAATCTAACCCAATGTGAAGGGTGAGGGGTGAATCCCACTCACTGATGCCAACGGCCACCTTAGAAATTCCCATACATACAAGGAGACACTGCATTTTTCCATAAAAGTCTTCTTCACACTCGCTTGTAGCCGGATCGGTTGGATCGGTTTCGTGGTGCGAAGGGTGTGAAGGGCCGGGAGGCCTGGCCTGGGCAGTCCTGCTCTCAGAGTCAGGCCCAGGGAGGCGAGGCCCCTGCGCCCAGGACGTGCCGGTGGTGGTCGCGAGTTTCCGCCCGCGCCCTGCACGCCCAGCCCCGCGGCCATCAGCGCTCTTCTCCTGCTCACCCGTCAGGGAACTGGACGCACCCCTCGCGTGGACGCCAGGAACTGCATCCCCCGCCTCAAATGTATAGTGTGTTCCAATTCTTTCTTTTTTAAAAAAATTTTTAACTGTTTTTTATTTATTTCTGAAAAAGAGAGCGCGTGAGCAGGGGAGGGTCAGAGAGAGAGGGAGTCACAGAATCTGAAGCAGCTCCAGGCTCTGAGCTGGCAGCACAGAGCCGGGCTCGAACCCACGAACCGCGAGATCATGACCTGAGCCGAAGTCGGACACTCAACCGACTGAGCCCCCAGGCGCCCCTCGTGCGTTCCAATTCCTGTCCCGCCACATTCCCTCTGAATCCCTGGGCCCTGCCCTCTGCCCCACCGCGGCCCCTCGGTCCCAAGTCCCCCTCCTGCCCGCCTGGGTCCCGCCCCAGCCCTCTGCCCCCCACCGGTGTCCCCCCCGGCCCCGCGTCCCCCGGCCCCCTCCGTCCCACGTCGCTCGCGCCCCCTCGGTCCCACTTCTCCCGCACCCTCTGTTCCACGTCCCCCGAGTCCCCTCGGTCCTACAACCCCCGCGTGCCCCGCGCCTCCGCGTCCGCCCTCCTCCGTCCCGCGCCCCCGTGTGTCCCCTCCGTCCCACGACCCCGTGCGCCCCGCAGGCCCTCCACCCTATCTCGCCCCCGCCTCCCCGCATCTGCGCGCGTGGCCGTGGGTCCGCGTTCCCCTCAGTCGGCGACCTCCCCTGCGCCCCCTGCGTCCCCGCGTTGCCCTCGCCCCCTCCCCGCCTACACCCTCTCTGCCACCCGGGTCCCCAGGTCCGGCCCGGGCAGGGCACCCGGCGGGGCGGGGCCTCGCAGGCGGAAGTGCCCGGGGCGCCGGCGGCGGGGACCGGCCGGGACGATGGGAGCCCGGGGCAGAGGCGGTGGCGGGGGCCGCAGTGGCGGCGGCGGCTGCCCGGGCGGCGGGGGCGGGCGGCCGGGGACGCGGTCCGGGTAGCGCCGGGCCGAGCGCGGAGCCATGGGTCGGACCGGGACCGGGGCCCGGGGCGCGGCGGGGGCGGCGGCGGTGGCCGGGCCGCTGCTGCTGCTGCTGCTCGCCCGGGCCCCGCCTGCCGCTGCCGGCGACGGCAGGAAGAGCGGTGAGCCTGAGCGGACCCGAGGGCGCCATGGGGGGAGGGGCGGGGGGCGGGGGGCGGGGTCGGGATTGTGACTCCCCCCGGGGCGTCTGTGCGCTCACCCGGCGCGGGCTCAGGGCCCAGGGCCCCGCGCCGGCTGGGGACAACCCCAGCGAGCATCCTGTATGGGAGCAGTCGGGTGCAAAGGACGCCAGCGCCCCCTCCGCTGTCCCCAGGGCCGAGTTCGGCCCGACGGGCCCCTCGTAGCGCACCCTCCCTTCCTGCTACCTCCCTACGCGTTTAGGTGGGGCCGACCGACGGCCCAGGGACGGGAGGTGGAGGGGCGCAGGGGGACCCACCGGAGGCTCCGGCCGCAAGGCCCGCTGGGAAGAAGGGCTGTGCGGAGGGACCCCAGGGCCCCGTCTGGCCTCTGAGACCGGCGGAGTTGGGAGAAAGTTGCTTCGATCCTGGAGTGGGGCCCGGGGGGGTGTAGCGACTTCACCCCTCACACAGCGACAGCCAGCGAGTGCCCTGACTCTCAGCAGCTGGCACTGCGTCCCGGAGGCTGGACTCCCGGCTGGACTGAGGAACCCGGCAGGCCAGGTGGCTCTGCCCCTCTAGTCTGCACCCTGGAGTGAGCTCCCAGGAGGTGGCTAGACCGCAGGCGGCCCCTCGGGGTCCTGTCTGGGGTAAGACCCCTGGGGGTGCTGAGTAGTGTCCCCTGACCGGGCCTGGGCCTCCCGGAGAGCCTCCTGGCTGGGCTGGCGGGGCTAGGGGCCCAGAGGCTCTCCCGGACAGCAGGCAGCGTATCCAGCCCGGCCTGGGGCGCGCCCCCTCCGTTTCCCCGCTCCCCGCCTCTCTCCAAGCCCCTACTTCCTTGAGGGCTGTGCCGGTGGTCTCTGAGCCTGGCACAGCTTGAAATGAAGGTGGTGTCCCCCGGGGATGGCCCTGATTCACCTGCTCCGTTGGATGTTGCCATCCTCACATGAACCCTTTTCTCCATCTTGGGTTCAGGGCTGGGTGAGGGCTCACTTATGAGGGGGGCTTATGGAGACGGAAACTTTGGGGCAGCCCCGCGTCTCCTGAGGAGGCAGGCAGCTGTGTGGCGCTGGCGTCCAGGGTTTGGGCAGGGGAAGGGTCTCCGCACCGGCCCCCGGTCCTGCTTCAGAGTGAGTGGGGTAGTGTGCCCTCAGTGGGGTTCCCAGGACAGGCTCAGGACTTTGACCTTTCCCCTTTCCCTCTGACCCTGTGTGCTTGGCAGGGACAGTGGGGCAGGGCTGGTGTGCAGGAAGCCGGTGCTCCCTGATATCGGAGGCAATGTGCTCACCGCCTGGTGCTCAGCACGATAACAGCCGGGGCGCCGTGGGCAGGGGGGCCGGGCTGTAACCACGGGGTCTAAGGGTGACTTCGAGCAGGTCGCCTCTCTGAGGCACCTGCTGAAACTTCAGGGCTACCAGCTGTGTCCCAGGTGTACTCAGGCTGGCACCCCAGGGCTGGCAGGGGCCAGAGGCCTTGCCCTTTCAGATCAAGGTGCTGGGGGCCCAGCTGGCTGACTGTCTCTCTCAGGCCCCCTGGTCCTGAGGTGAGCACGGGAACTGTCCTACCTCGGCTCCCTAGCGCTTTTCTCGGCCCTTCTCGTCGTGTTATCCTAAGGGCCGCGGCAGCCTCAGAGGCAGCCAGTGTCAGTTCGGTAGCTCCTGGCCTCCTAGTACTTGGGCCACGGGCGGCTGGACGGGAAGGTGGCCCGTAGCCGCCTGGAAAGTCTGGGTCTCGTCCTGCATGGAGCCCACCCCTTCCCACCCGCTCTGTGGGGCCCCTCTGGAACTCAGCACGACTTTATAAGTGGGTTACCATCTTTTCTCGAGGTGCCTCCTTGGGAAGGTCAGGCGGCTGGCAGAAGCATTGCTCGCCTGGCTTCTTTACCTGCCCCCGCCGGCCAGCTCACCTTGACGGGCCCTGGGCAAGCTCTGGAGTGGTGGCAGCCAGCCACTCTCCCGGTGGGGCGGAGGGAGGTCAGCTTGGAGGCGAGGGAAGCCACACCCTGCTGTGTCCACAGTACATTGCTTCCAGAAGCACTTTCATATCCATTAACTTTGGAGGGCAGGGCACCTGCGGGGAGGTGCCGTCCACCTCAGCCAACTCCCGAAGAAGCTGGAACCCAGAGAAAGGGACACTCAAGGTCACAGGAGGTCTGAGGTCTGAGCTGGGACTGGGGCTGGACCCCCTGCCTTCCAGCGCAGGCACCTCATGGCTGGACCCATCTGCTGGGCTGCCCCCAAGAGCACAGAGGACACCCAGGGTGTTTCTGTTCTGTGGGAACCCCAAGAGGGAGGGTGGGGGGGCACCATTTGTGGGGTTGGACAGCTGCCCTGGTGCAGGATGTGCTCAGTCAGTGGACACTCCCAGGAGGGGCCTGATCCAGGGTGGGGCCACAGGACCCAGGAGACTCAGAGCCAGCCCTGGACAAGTTGGCGTGACACAGACTGAGCACCAGGGCGCACGCTCAGAGGGGGAGGGGAGGGGAGCTGGGGAGCGACCGAGGTGGAGACCCGAGAGCCGCTCCGAGGGTGGGCACAGGGGCGAGCCCCAGGCCGGGGCCACAGGCAGTCTGCAGCCTGGGCCCCTGTCCTGTCTGCACCACTCTGCGTGGACACATGCCCACCAGAGCACGGGGAACGGCTGCCCCCTTGTCTTCACAGCTGGCCAGCCTTCTGGCCTGGGGTTCCTCTCCCCCCCAGGTCTCTGCTCGCCACTGCCCTGGGTTGTCGGGGATTTAGGCTCTGATCAGGTCATCGTGGGCCTGAACAGGTGGCCAGCCTCCAGACCTGAAGCCCCTCATCTGGCAGGGGGACCCATGCAGGCCGCACAGCAGGGGCAGGGGAGGCTCCGAGGAGGTGGAGGGACCCGCCTGGTATCCGCTCTGGTAACTGGTGCCCAGGGCAGGTGTGACGCGGGGCCGGGCTCCCACCCTGCACACTTCCTGCGGCTCTCGGCCTCCATCTCGGCCCTGGACTTGCCAGGGCTGCATGGTGAGGGGGACCGAGTGAGGCCATGCAGAAGGTGGGTCTAGAGGGCAGGCTGGATGCGGCCTGTCCTGCTTCTAAGGTCTGAGGCATCTGGGGGGACGTGCTGGGGGACTCGTTCTGGAAGCTGCCGTGAGTGATAAGGGGTGCCTGGTGGGTGAGATGCCGGCTATCTTGGCATAGTTGATGGAGAAATGGCTTCAGGGTCCAGCAGTGCCCTGGAGAGATGGATGGCGATGGCGGGGGTGGCGTGATTTGGTCTTGGGTGCATGGAAGCTGGGCGGGAATGTGATGGCAGAGGGAAAGCTTGTGAGTCCTGGGCACTTGCCGAGCCAGGGCCCGCTGCCGGGTTGGGGCCTCGGGGGACGGCGATGGGTCAGGGTCAGCCACCTGGCAGCCGCCACGGCTTCCGGCCTCTCCCCGCAGACGCCGCGAGGAGGTGGGGGCCCCGCTGACGGTGCCGCCTCCCCGCAGACGTCCGGCTGGTATCGGAGCAGTTCTCACAGTCCCCGCAGAAGCTGTCTTTCTACAGCTGGTATGGCAGCGCCAGGCTCTTCCACTTCCGCGTGCCCCCCGACACCGTGCTGGTGCGCTGGCTGCTCCAGGCGTCCCGGGGCAGCGGTCCTGCGTGCTCGGACGTGGAGATCACCGTGTAGGTGCCCCGCCTGCCTCCCGCCCCCGCCTGCCCAGACTCGCCCCCGGGCCGCACCTGACGCCTGGCTTGCTCTCCGCCTCAGGTACTTCCGCTACGGCGCCCCTCCCGTCATCAACCCTCTGGACACCAGCTTCCCTGCCAACACCTCCGTGCAGCCCTCCTTCTTCATCAAGATGCTGCAGAGCAACGCTTCCGTTAACCTGTCCCACCCAGCGCCCGGGGACTGGTTTGTGGCTGCCCACCTGCCGCCCTCATCCCAGAAGATTGAGGTGAAGGTAAGGGAGCTGTCTTCCAGCGATGGGGGCGGGCAGGACCCCTCAGTGCACGAGCGCCCAGTCACTGTCGTCGACCTCCTCAGGGCAGACTTTGCCCTGTTCCAGTGCAGCTCTGCCCCCCACGCCTGGGCTCTGGGGTCTGGCCCTGACCCCCCACGTCTGCATTTTCTCTGCCTCCCCTACCAGGGTTTCGTTCCCTCCTGTGCCTACGCCTTCCAGCCTGACATGCTTGTGCTGCGGGCAGTCGAGGTGTTCATCCTGGAGCCTGGTGTGCCGCTTCCACAGACTCTCCTCTCCCAGCCCAGCTACCTCAAGTGAGCGGGGCCCTTGGGGGAGGCTGAGCCTCCGGGTTTGGTCGAGCGGGCGGTCCCACTCTCGGTGTGTGGGCCTGGGTCTCAGGGCCAGATGCCCAGCCACCTTTGGCCAACGAGCCGAGTGCAAATGACGCAGGAGGGTGGTGGGAGTCGCAGAGCCTGAGCAAGACTGTATCCCCTTGGCCACAGAATCTTCATCCCTGCGAACACCCAGGAGCTGCGGCTGGAGCTGCAGGGCTGCGCGACCAATGGGAGCCTGGGCTGCCCTGTGCGCCTTACCGTGGGCTCAGCCACCCTGCCCAGAAACTTCCAGAAGGTGCTCACATGTGTTAGCCCCGGCTGGGCCTGCCACCTGCTGTTGCCCTCGCCGCCCTGGGACCGGTGGCTGCAAGTGACAGCCAAGAGCCTGGTGGGGCCTCATGTGTCGGTGGCTTTCAGGGCTGTGGCTGCCCTCACAGGTGGGCTGCGTGGGGACGGCAGGGTGCGGGTGACTCTGCCCCCTGGCGTCCCCTCCCCCCCCCCGGGCCTGCCTGCGGCTGAGCCCCTTGTCCTCCTCACAGCCTGCAGGCCATGGACTCTGAACTTCCAGCACCTCTTGCAGAGCGGCACCAACCAGAGCTCTAACGCCGCCTCTGGCCTGCCGCCCCCCAGCCCTGGCTCGCGTGGCCCAGGCAGGAGCGGCGGGCTGGGCGGCGGGCCCTTCTGCCTCAGGAGCTACCCGGTCATCCGGGAGGACATGGACGTGGTGTCTGTACGCTTCCGGCCTGTGGACAGGGCCTCGCTGCTGGTGCGGCCAGCTGTGCCCTCGGTGCTGCAGCTGCACCTCAACACGGGCATGGACAGCGGT
The DNA here is from genome assembly GCA_017311185.1 of Proteles cristata cristata. NCBI lineage: Eukaryota > Metazoa > Chordata > Mammalia > Carnivora > Hyaenidae > Proteles > Proteles cristata. The sequence continues at coordinate 343,604 of JAESUZ010004871.1, read as the reverse complement.
GGCGCCCTCACCGTCTCCCTGCAGGCCAACCAGGTACCTTTGTCTGGGGGCGTCCCCCGGCCGGGCTCGGCTCCGGGCTCCGACCTGGCCGGGCTGAGGGATGCTGCTCGGGTCTTCCCGCGCTGACCTTGGCATGGAGACAAGGTCAGCCTTTCGGGCAGGTGTTGGGGCAGAACAGGGGTTCTTTCTCAGGAAAAGAAGGCCTGTTCTCTGGGCTGTGCCTAAGGGCATAATGGGGCTGCGGGTGGGGCCAGGCTGGGTGTCCCCAGGCCTGGAAGGAAGGGTCCCTGCAGGGCCCTGGGCCAGCAGGAGCCACAGAGAATGGTGCCCAGCACAGACAGAGGGGGAGCTCAGGGCAGACGCCCTGTGGCCAGGGCTGACTGCGCACGGCCTCCCCTTCCAGACCGTGGTCACCAACAGCACCTTGGTAGCGGTGTGCGTGAACGCTGCCTCGCCCTTCCTCAGCTTCAACACGTCGCTCAACTGCACGACAGGTATGGGCAGGCGGCATCTGGCCAGGCGCCCCAGGGCAGCCCCTCTGGCCGCCTCTGAGCACGCCTTCCCACTTCCCTACAGCCTTCTTCCAGGGCTACCCCCTGTCTCTGAGCGCCTCGTCACGCAAGGCCGACCTCGTCATCCCCTACCCAGAGACAGACAACTGGTACCTCTCCCTGCAGCTCGTGTGCCCCGAGAGTCCTGAGTAAGTACCCTCGGGGGCCACCGGCTGGGGCAGGCATCGGGACCCTGCACTGGGACCCGGCTCTGAGTTGGGGAGGGGCCAGGCTTCCCACAAGCCGCGTGGGGCCAGCCGCCCTCTGTGAGTGGTGAAGGGGACCTCTCCTCCGTCTGGTCACTCGGCTTGCTGCAGCCCTGGGCCTCGGGACACGAGGAGGGATCCCAGCCCAGGGCACAGCCCTGGGAGACTGGGACGCAGGGAGGCGCATCGAGTCTGGCTCCGTGCGCCCAGGAGCCTGCTGGGAGCAGTGACGGGGGACTGATGGGGGCGGCAGCAGCCTTCCCGCGGCTCCTTCCTCGCAGGGAGTGTGAGCAGGCCTCGGTCCTGGTGGACACCACCTTGTACCTGGTGCCCTGCCTGAACGACTGCGGACCCTACGGCCAGTGCCTCTTGCTGCGTAGACACAGCTACTTGTACGCAGGCTGCAGCTGCAAGGCAGGTGAGTGCCAGCCTTGGCTGCCTCCAGACACTGGTTTGTTAAGTTTACTTATTTTGAGAGAAAGACAGCATGAGTGGGGCAGGGGCAGAGAGAGAGGGAGGGAGAGAAAATCCCAAGCAGGCTCCGCACTCTCAGCACCGAGCCCAATGGGGGGCTCGAACTGATGAACTGTGAGATGATGATTCCAGCAGAAATCAGGAGTCAGGCGCTTAACTGACTTAACTGCCCGGGCACCCCCACTTTTTTTAAAAGTATATTTAAGTAATCTCTCCACCATGTGGGGCTCAAACTCATGACCTTGAGATCAAGAGTTGCATGTTCCTCTGAGCCGGCTGGGCGCCCTGCCTCCGGACATTGTTGCCGCTGGCTTCCGAGCCCGGAGCCTTCCTCTGGGAGCCCGTGTAAGCTCTGTCAAGGCTGGAGAGTGACTGCAGTACAAGGGCAAATCCTTCCTCCCCATTCCTACCGTGTCTCCTCAGTCCCCCATCCCCCCCAACCCCCCGCACAGAGGGACCACCCCCCAGAGATAGTGCTCCCGCCTGACCTTGGGTCAGTACCTGCCCCAGCCTGCTCCTGGGTGAGGAGGGGGCCTCCCCACAGAGCTCTAGGTGAAGGGTAGGCCCTGAGGTTCAGAAGCGTCCCCCCTCACCTGGCCTCAGCCCCGTTGGCGTCACATTGGCCCACAGGCTGGCGTGGGTGGAGCTGCACGGATAACAGCACAGCCCAGACGGTGGCCCAGCAGAGGGTGGCCACCCTGCTCCTCACCCTCAGCAACCTCATGTTCCTGGCTCCCATTGCCATCTCCGTGCACCGCTTCCTCCTGGTGGAGGCCTCCGTCTACGCCTACACCATGTTCTTCTCCACGGTAGGCGCCTCCTTCCCGCGGGCACGCGGGGCCCGGGGCGGGGCGGGGGCGGGGCTAGGCAGCCTCTCACCGCCCTGCCCTGCAGTTCTACCACGCCTGTGACCAGCCCGGGGAGGCGGTGCTGTGCATCCTCAGCTATGACACGCTGCAGTACTGTGACTTTCTGGGCTCTGGCGTGTCCATCTGGGTCACCATCCTCTGCATGGCGCGGCTGAAGGCAGCCCTGAAACACGTGAGTGGCTCTGGACAGCTGAGTCTGGCCTCTAGGGGGCAGGGACCCTGGCATGCAGCATGTTGAGGAAGAGACCAGAAAGAGGGCTCAGCTCTTAGAAACTTCTCATCTCCCGTCACGACCATTCGGCTGCCTGTAGCCGTGAGGGGGCTGGCTGCTTGGAGGATGCCACGGCAGGGCCAGGGGAGGCCCCCAGCCCGTCTCTCCCTGAGCCCCATTCAGAGAGGAGGCCTCGAGCCCCACCCCCAGGCCAGACCTCCCGACAAGCCCCAGCTGAGCTCCTGCAGTCCTGGTGCTCAGGACACTTTGGGGACTTTTCTGCATCAGCTAGCCTTGGCTGATAGAGACACACGCCCTGGTGCCTTGCCCGGCCAGGTTTGTGCCTCAGAAGTTCACCTGTGGACAGATCGGTGGGAGCGATGGGTCCCAGCAACGCAGGAGCTGAGGGGGGGGGCTCCCTCCCAGCCAGCGGAGCAGGACAGAGTGTGCCAGCAGCTCTAGTGGGGGGCGGGGGATGGCAGGATGACATGCATGCCCAGTCCACCTGCTCCTGCTGGACCCCAATGACGCTGGCCGAGGGTTCGTGTAACCCTGCGGTCCCCCCGTGTCTCACCCAGGTCCTGTTTCTCCTGGGCACCCTGATCTTCGCCATGTCCTTGCAGCTGGACCGCAGGGGTGCCTGGAATATGATGGGGCCTTGTCTCTTTGCCTTTGTGGTTATGGTCACCATGTGGGTAAGCAATTGGGGCAGGGCCTGCCCAGAGGCCCCCCCCCCGGCCCGGGTGATTGGGGTTGGAGAATCTGGGCTCCCCGCAGACTCCCCCCGCCCGCCCGGGGCAAGAGAGCCCGGCCCCGGGTTCTGGCCGTGTTCCTGGGCCTGGGCCTGCGTCCTGCCAGAGGCACCGCGAGGGCCCAGCGCAGCTTCGCACTCAAGGCCCAGGCGCGAGACCTGCGAGGTCTGTGTGCCCTTGAGTCCTCCCCGAGCAGCCACACGTGGTCACGCTGCCCAGACCCGGGTGGGCCCCGGGGAGCCGCGGCCACACCCCCCTCTGCCGTCGCTCACGGGGCGTCTCCTGCAGGTGTACCGCTGCGGGCACCGGCGCCGCTGCTACCCCACCTCCTGGCAGCGCTGGGTCTTCTACCTCCTGCCCGGCATCTCCATGGCCGCTGTGGCCGTGGCCATCTACACCTCTATGATGACCGGTGACAACTACTACTACACCCACAGCATCTGGCACACGCTGCTGGCAGGAAGCGCGGCCTTCCTGCTCCCGCCGCGAGAGCCGCACACCGAGCCCTGGGCCTGCCCGCAGAGGCTCGCCTGCCGCTACCAGATCTGTAAGAGCCCCGAGAGGAGCTGCACAGGGTGACGGGACGCGGCGGCTCCGGGTCGCCCGCCGCTGAGGTGATGACCTCTCTGGCCGGGGCAGGACCAAGGGAGAGAAGGGCCTGTCCGGACTGATTTCCAGCTGAATAAAATTGCCCTGCGCACCCCTCCGCTTCCTCCTGGGGAGGGGACCACTTGTCCCCCTCCCCCGTGCCTGCCGGGTGCTGGCTCCGGTGTCTGCCGGGGGCCCTGGGGCCTGGGCGGGCTGCCCGGAGACCACAGGTGCCATACAGGGGCCGGCTCTGTGTTCTTCTGGCGTAGACATGGTTGGAGATGTGGAGAAAGACTCCCCGTTGCCCCATTCCCTGGTGAGGTTGTGATGTGAGTGAGACCCCAGGGGACAGGGGAGGCCCCGCCCCACTGAGCCTGGGCGCTGTGCCCCCGCTGCGTCCTGGCTCCCTGACTCTGCCTTCCTCGGCCGGCTGGCCATGCTCCCCACTGATGCAACAGTGTGGGGGGAGGTGTCCGTAGTCCCCAGGGCGCTGATGGGCACCGCGCCGCCGCGAGCGACACGGAGAGGCTGCCCTTTGGCTGTCTGGTCCTGCCCTGCCCCTCCCTTTGGCTCTCAGCCTTGGAGCAGCAGGCCCTGGAGAGGGGGGAGGGCTGCTGAGCGGCTCTAGGGGTGTGGCAGCACAGGGCACACTTTGGCCCGGGCCCGTGCCTTCGGCCTCCTCTGCGGTTCCTGGGACCTTGTCTGGAACCCAGAATGACAGGCCGCTCCCCAGAGAGGAGGTGATGACTGTAGGTAGCCCTGCTTGGGCCCACCTGTGTGCTTGGGGTAGGGCTTCCCGGGGACCTGGCCCGGCCTCTCTGCTTCCGGTGCCCAGCCTCGCCCCTAAGACAAAACCGCAGAGCGCTGCTGCTATGGGCCCGGGAGCGCCGGCCGGGGCCGCAGGAAGCTGAGGCAGCCGAGCGCGGGCTGGGGGCGCGCAGCCCAGCCCGCCTACTGGCCTGCGGCAGTGGCGGCGGGGCACCGGGGGCTTCCCTTCTTGGTCCAGTCCGGGGTGTGGGCCCCCTGGAGGCCTCCGCCACCCCTTTAACCCTGCACTTGGCCACTAGATAACTCCCTAGACTTGTACAGGGGAAACATTTATATACGGTGTTTTGGGGGGTAAAAAATTTTAAGACATGAAGACATATTTTTATGTAGCTCTTATTTCGCTGTGATTGGTGAATTTAATATTTAATATTAAGTGATATTTCAAGGCACAAGAGTTTTTCATCGATTTTCGCTCTCGGGGGAGGAGAGGGAGCGGGACCTGGGATGAGAAGCTCCGCCCCGCCGCGTCCCCGGCTCTCCTTGTGGCAGAAGGGGCCTCATTTGCCGACGGTGCCTTGAGCCACCGCCGTCACTGCAGGACATTTTGCACGATCCCTACAGGCGGGAGAGGGGGCGGGACCAGGGTAGACGGACGGGCTCTCCAGCCAGTCAGCGGCGGGTGGCGGGTCAAGCTCTGCGTCCGACTTCTGGTTCCGGTGGGGCGCAGAGCTTGGAAAGGCGCGGGGGCCGGTTCGCGGTTCGAGTCACTTGGGCAGAGTAAGGGGCTGCAGGTCGGGCCGGGTCTAGGGGCGGGGGGCGAAGCTACGCGGGTAGCCGGGGCCAGAGGTCAGGAGGCCGGCGTCGGGGGTCGGGGTCCGGAGTCAGGAGGTCGAGTCGGATCGGGAGCCCGGCGGCGGGCGCCGGGGGTCGCGGCCGCGGAGTGACGGCGGCCCGCCCCCTGCCCCCTGCCAGGCCCGCCGCGATGCCCCTGCACAAGGTCCCGGTCGGCCTGTGGAAGCAGCTCCGGCTGCGGGAGGGTATCTGCTCCCGCTTGCCCGGGCACTACCTGCGCTCGCAGGAGCAGGTGCGAACGCCCACCCCCGTGCACTACAGGCCGCACGGGGTTAAGTTCAAGATCAACCCCAAGAACGGGCAGCGGGAGCGTGTGGAGGATGTGCCCATTCCCATTTACTACCCCCCAGAGTCCCAGCTGGGGCTCTGGGGCGGGGAGGGCTGGATCCTGGGCCACAGATACGTCAACAACGACAAGGTAGGTGAGCAGGACGGGCTCGGGTGGGGTCGCGGGCGCTTCTCTGGGTTTTGCTGCCCTGGGCTCAGTGCTCTGCTGGGGGGTGGGGGGGAAGGTGGGGGCGCGTGCGCCTACAGTGAGGTGCAGACTCCGCTCCATGAAAGAAGCATGCTCGTGTGTGAAGCCATGTTTGTGGCAGACATGACTGAACCCAGTCGGGTCTCCGGGGACAGGGTGGCCTGTACCAGAAACAGGAAGTGCAGAGACCCTGGGTGGATACCAGATCAAGTGTAAGGATGAGGAGCGAGTTCTGTGTGTGACAGGAGGTAGGGAGAGGCCAGGTGTTCAGTCACCTGTCAGCCTGGCACGCCACAGTTTGTGTCCTTGACCCGTACAGGGCTGGCACTCCCACCTTCTCATTGCACTTAGGAGGGCTGAGAGATGGGCAGTGTGCCGTCCGCACTGCTCCGTCTCCGGTGGGAAACCTGCAGGGGCTGCTGAACCCCCTGCGGGGTGGCTCCCAGGCTGGCATCTCCCTTTGCCCTTGGTCCCTTGGTTCCTGGTGTGGATGTGATGGCCTGTGAACCGCGGAGTGATGGTTGTACGTGTGGCACACACCCCCGCACCCCGGGCATGGTCAGCAGGTGCCACACTGGCTGAGCAGATGCTGATCTCTGGGTCCACAGGTGGGAGCGGGTCGGTCTGGCTCCGGGTCCCGGCTCAGGTAGGTGCCCCGACACGGTCTCTGTTGCTCCCCTAGCTCTCAAAGAGGGTGAAGAAGGTGTGGAAACCACAGCTGTTTCAGCGCCAGCTGTACAGTGAGATCCTGGACACCAGATTCACCGTCACGGTGACCATGCGGACCCTGGACCTTATTGACGAGGCTTATGGTTTCGACTTCTACATCCTCAAGGCAAGCGGGGAGGTGGGGGCCTGTGCCGGTCAGCACACAGTGGGATCTTCTGGCTAGCGAGGGGCGCTACTGTGTTGGGGGAGGGCCCCACCTCCTTCCCTGCTGTTACACCTTCCTCTGTCCTCTGACGGCCTGGGCCCTCAGCTGCCCAGCAGGAGCCTGGTGGGGTTGCCCTCGGGTGGGCAGGGCCTGGCCAGCCACACCTGGCCCCACGCATAGCCTCCTGGCAGACTCCGAAGGAGGACCTGTGTTCCAAGTTCGGGATGGACCTGAAGCGAGGGATGCTGCTGCGGCTCGCCCGACAGGACCCCCAGCTGCACCCGGACGACCCCAAGAGGCGGGCCGCCATCTACGAAAAGTACAAAGTAAGTGCTTTGGCTTGTACTTCTGCTCCTTGTGAGCCCCACTGGCTGGTCCCCTCGGCCCCATTGTGGCCTGCTCTCTCCTTTGCAGGAGTTTGTCATCCCGGAGGCAGAGGCCGAGTGGGTCGGCCTGACGCTGGATGAGGCTGTGGAGAAGCAGAGGCTCTTGGAGGAGAAGGTGAGCGTGTGTGAGCACCAGCCGAGGAGCACCGGCAGGCAGACGGGGTGGGGGAATGGACTGCCTCTGGGGCTCGGGCTAGCGGCCGCTGCACTGGGTGGGCCCCGCTGCCCTGACAGAGCCTTGGGTTCTGTGAGTGCACCGTCCCCTCGAGGTCCTGAGCGTCTCCTGCCCGCCACCCCCACTCCCCCGGCTGGCTTCATAAGTTGATGGACAGAAAGACTCTGGGTGGCACCTTTGGTTTATTTGGCCGCCTAGCATCTCCCTGCCCTGGGGTCTTCCTGTTACTGAGTTTGAGGTTCTTTTTTTTTTTTTTTTTTTTCTTTTTAATGTTTATTTTGTTGAGAGTGAGAGAGAGAGACAGAGCATATGAGCAGGGGATGGGCAGAAAGAGACACAGAATCAGAAGTAGGCTCCAGATTCCAAGCTGTCAGCATGGAGCCCGACGCCAGGCTTGAACTCATGAAGCACGAGATCGTGACCAGAGCCGAAGTTGGACTTTTTACCGACTGAGCCACCCAGCGCCTCTCGTTGAGGTCTCGTTGTGTCTGTACCCTAGAAGGGCCTGAGCTGTGGTCACTGCTGGAAAAGGGAACCCACCGGGGGACAGCAGCCCTTGCCCCTGTTCTCTGCTACGGTTATCTGTAGCCATGAGGCCCCAAGGCAGGGAAGCTGGGAACAGATGCCTGATCCCTCTGTCCCCAAGGGAAGGTGGCCCCTGTCTCGTGGACAGGGACACCATCCTCTGGGCCGGTGGCTGTAGCCAAACCTGAGGGGTCCAGTCTTCTTGTGCCAGATTCCTCTTGGCGGTTGGCCGGCTGGATTCGCACCTTCCCCAGAGCCACGCGTCCTGACCCTGTCTCACTCCCGTAGGACCCGACTCCTCTGTTCAAGGTCTACGTGGAGGAGCTGATTGAGCGGCTTCGGCAGCGGGCACTGTCGGAGCCAGCGGTGGTGCAGAAGAGAGCCCGCGCGAGCTGAGCGCGCAGCGGCCTCCACTGGACAGCCGCGCCCCCTCCGGCACCGTGGACACAGCCTGGGGTCGTGGCGGGGGCACGTTTGGGTAGTGGATGAACCCATTCTTGCCTGCTGACTCGGCGGCTCCCAGGGCTGGGGGGGCTTTGTGGAGGCCCCAAGGGGTCTGTCGCCCCAGGGCCTCAAGGTCTTCCTGCCTGTGCGGTACCCCGTCCCCCGGAAGCGGCACAAGTAAAGTCGGAGCCGGGCCGCGTGTGCTGCTCTCCTTGGAGGACCAGAGCGCCCCCGACCTCGTCACGCCTGCCCCCGACACCGGGATGCGGCTGAGCCCCCGTCCCCTAGGAGGGCCTCCAGTGTCGTTGAAGACATCTTGCAGCGGATCATTTCCCGCTTGCACCGCCCCCTCCATCCGGAGTGTCCTCCAGAGCCAGGGAGGCTGTGGCCTTACTCTGGGGGTGACAGGGAAAGATCTGTGCTGGCCACTCAGGGTGGCGAGTGCCACCCCTACCGGGTTGGGAGGTGCAGGGACGTGATTCCCAGCGGGAGGCTGGGCCAGGTACCCTGAGGCCCATTCCTGCTCTGAGATTTGGGGGTGCCTTGATCCTCTTCCCCAGCCCTTCCCTGGGAGTACTGAGCATTGAGACCCATTCAGATCCCGCTGGGAGCACAGGGAGGGATCCCCCCGACCTGGTCCTGGCAGCTGATCAAAGAACACCCAGCTCTTCGGAGGGCGGTTGTGGAAGTGAGGACTTCTGGGCCATGTTCACAGAGGCAGAGGCCAGAGGAAGCTCGTGGCCGGGCCGTGTGCAGGCCTGGGCGGCAAACGAGCGTCAGGAGCGTCCTGGACACCGCGCAGCATGGGGAGGTCCTCGAACAGAGGGGCCTGCCCTTTGCGGAGTGATCCCGGGGTGTCTGCGAAGCCAGCAAATGCTTTCATTGGTCCCAAGTCCTCTCGGACACGCCTCTGGACCCAGGTCTTGGTGCACAAGATTGTTTTTTCCACGTGGTGTCCTAATGTGAACAGTTTTTAGTTTTTCAAAAATTTTACCAAAGACTGACGGTGGTGCCCAGCCCAGTCGTGCTCCGGCCCTTGCTGGCCTGCGACGCTCATCCTGCCTCTGCGAACCCTGGCCCCCGGCTGTGGCTAGGCTGCTGGTGCTCCGGGCTCGCCAGCCCTCCTCACCCCTGCCTCACGGTTTCCGTGGTCAGCCCTGAACTGAGTCAGACTGATCCCTCTCCAGCCCGGCCTTTGTTGCGAGTCCCACCCCCACCCCCCAGGCTGTGTGCCAGGACGTCCTCAGTTCCTTGGCCATGGCTCGCGGCCGCGCCTTGCTCATGTACCCTTTCCTACCCTAAGTAAGTCAAGGTTGGGGGAGCTCCTGCCAGGACCCAGTGTTTGTAATTGCTGGCACAAGGGGTGTGGCTGGAGCAGGGTGGGGACTAGGCTGCTTGCGGGACGCAGCCGGGGAGGGTGGCCTCTGGCCCGGTCTCCCGTCTGAAGCAGAGGCCCCGCTGCAGTGGGGTCGCCACACTTGGGGGCGGCACAAGGAAAGACTTCGGGCCGCCCCTCTGCTCTCCCTGGGGACGTGGGGTGACCACGGGGACAGCCCAGACTGGCCTCCAGTGCCGCCGGTCAACAGGAGGGGTTTGGTGTGGACTCCGCGTGCACCCGCCTCCCCCTCACCTGCAGTGGGCCTGGCTGTGGCTGTGGCCCTCTCTGGCCGTGTCACTATCAGTCTCCTCAAATTCCCACACGTATCCTGGACTCAGGAAAGGTTAAGAGGCTCTCGGTGAATGACAGGTTTCCCTCCCTCCCCTCCCCTCCCCACCCCAAATGAAAGAATAACCCAGGTCTGGGGAGGCCTGTGGGAGGGAGAGTCTGCCACACACACTGTTTCCCTTCCAGAAACACGCTCACACATGCGCCCCAGCCGGGAGCTTAGCGGTGGGAGACCGCCAGGCTCCGTTCCCCCTCCAGAGGCATCTTCCTCCTTCCTTTTCCTCAGGGGCCACCCCTCTGCTAGTCGGCTATGCCTGTGTCTGTGACGGCCCCCAGCCCCCTCCCTGGGTCCCTGCAGCCCCTCAGGCCTCTCCATTGGGCTGCTTAGTTGTACCGTCCGAGGTCAAGCCTGCCGAAGCTGGAGCTGCCTCGCTTGCACTGGCCCCCAGTGGGAAGAAGGCTGTGCCCTGTCCCTTCCCAGCCCCTCTAGGAGCTTGGGCAAGTCGCGCTGGTCCCCGTGTAGCCCAGCCACTCCAGGGCCGTGAGGGTTGTCCGTCACTGGCTACAGATGGAGAGGTCCCTTGACACCTGGGCAGTGGAGGGCCTTGACAAGTGTGACCGTCAACAGCATGATGTCCCGAGGCCTAGGAAGGACAGCTGAGGTCAGGAAGGGTGTGGCCCGGTCTAGGTCTCTGTGCCTGACCCCTCATCTTGAGGCTCTTGATGGAGGAGCGTTCGGGGGTGCCCTGGCTTGCAGGGTGGTGGATGCAGAGACAACAGGCAGGGCTGCACAGCCTGGCCCTGCGCCGGCTGGCTGTGTCCGGGTGCCAGGAGCCCGGAGGAGCTCCTGCGAGGCCTAGCTACCTGCAGTGTCCTCCCTCGGCCTGTGCCGCAGGGCCCCTTGAACCCTCTCTCCGAAGCTGGAGCCCTGGGTCAGATGAACTTGCTCAGCAGGACCAGCCCTCTGCCGCCTGGCACTCTCTGCGACAGCATGCCAGAGCCCTCCCCCAGCTCTCCCTCAGCCCCTGGGCCTCCGCCGCCTCCAGCCAGCCAGGCCTGTGTCCTCACTGAGAGCCTGCCCTCGAGGCTAGGGCCTCACTCCATGACTGAGCAGCTCAGGAGGGGCCGAGACGGGGGGCTGGCTGAGCAGCTTCTGTGCTGTGGGGCTCGAGGCCTGGCCCAGCCCACCCTGAGCCCACTCGCTTCGGTGTGTTCCAGGGACCTCCTGTTTTGTGGGTCCCTCCGGCGCGGGCAGCGGCTTCCTCAGCAGTCCCCGGCCTCTTCCCAGGGACTTGGGACTCACACCAGCTCACGGTCCGGTGGCTATTGCTCACTTCCTTTATGTTCAGCAGGTGTGGGCTGGGCCTGGGCCAGGAAGTGGGAGGTGGCTTCCAGGGCTGTCTGTTGGATTTCATAGGAGGCTGGACTCATTGGTGCTGAGCCAAACATGTTTGGACTCTCTCAGAGACGGGGTAGGTTGGCTCCAGGATGCTCGCTGCCCTGGTGCACCCGGGATGGTCAGTCCTTGGGGTAAAGCTGCACCCAGCCCATGGTGAGAAGCCCTGGTCCTGGTCCTCGGGGAAGGCCTTCCCAAGGGGCTGGTGCTGACAGACCCCGGGGGTTCAGATCAAGGGAAGAGCAGGGACAAAGTCACAGGTGTGTACTTCGTTTCTGCAGGGTTGGAAAGTGCCTGGTTTGACCAAAGTCTCAGAGTCCTGCTGGGTTGGGGGCACAGACACTGGGTCTGTGAAGCCCAGGGCCAGGCTGGGGCCTCTAAACACTCGAGAGGGGATTGTGTGAGCCTGTGTGCGTTCAGTAGCCTAGCGAGAGTGTGGAGGAGGGCGTGGCAGGCAGAGAAGAAGCTGGCAGCCCCTTTGGGGGCTGAGGTGGATTGAGAGCTTGGCTCTGTCTCCCTTACTTGGGGAATTCTCACCGCCCTTCCTCCTGCTGCCCTCATCCATTATTTCCTCACCAATGGCTTGGCCTTCAGCTCCTGGGGCAAGCCTGACCTGAAATCCTTGTCGAAGGACAGGCTAAAAAGATATTGTTCCTGCCTTCACCAGGTGGTCAGACAGGACACGGAGTGGCCTCGGACACGTCCCGAGAAAGGGACAGGGACCCTTCACACCAGACATACAAGAAACATACACACACAAACACACACAAACACTCAACAGTTGGTATAGGAGTGGGGTCTGGTCATGCCTGACCCTACCCTCCAAGGGGACCCTGGTGTGGGCCCTCGGCGGCACCGCCTGCTCCCTCAGCAGTCAGAAGTGGCTCAGGGTGGCGGTGTCTAAAGGGGCTGGTTGCCATGGCTACCATAGGGTTCTGAGGCCGTCATCTGGTCCCCGCCTCAGCCAATCGGCGGTGGGAGCCCGCGCTGCAGCCCAGAGTCACACTTCTTCCTCCCAGCCACACAGTGGCCAAGAGCAGGGACCCGCGTCCTGGAGTGGCTGAAAGTGCTCAGGCGGACGGCCAAGCCCATCATGGCGGACCGCGGGACGGTGGGGCGTGAGCAGGCACTCGGAACCAGGCAGGTGAGGTAAGCCGGGCGGGCAGATGGACGGACAGACGAAGGGGCGGACAGGTGGATGTGCTCCCTGCTGCCCATTGTTCTTATGGCTGAGGCCCTGCCCTCCACCCACCCTGCCCTGTGCACCCTCATGCTCACGCTTGCACACACGCCGGCACCCACCCTGGGACCCTCTCCCCGAACGTCCCAGAGGGTCATGGGAAGAGAGACAAAGGGAAGAGCACGAGGCGGGATGAATCCCACGGCACTGTGGTCCCGAAACCGTCCTCCGTCTTTCACTCGGATTTCACATGGAAGCCGCATCAAAGACCCCCAGCTGGCCGGGCCCTTGGTGTGCCGGCCACCTGGCCCCTCTCCTGGCCCCGTCGACAGGGCTGGGCGACCAGCCCCGTCAAGTCAGTGCTGTTTCAGAAGCATTTTATTTTTGAAAAGGAAAAAAGAAGTGAAAAAGAGGGGGGAGAAATGTCCACCTGTACTGGGGAGCGGCCGGACGGGGATGGCTCAGAAGTGCCAAATCCCATTACTCGGACATTAGCGGGCAGGCCCTGAGAAGGCAGCTGCGATTAAGAGCTTGTAAATGGAGCGTCCTTTGGAGATCAAAGGGGGACATCCTTGTGTGTGTGTGTGTGTGTGTGTGTGTGTGTGTGTGTGTGTGTGCGCGCGCGCGCGCGTGTGCAGGAACGTGCACCACGGGGCGGCAGTAGCGGGGCTGTGGGCTGCAGCCGGGTGGAGGCTGGCGTGTCACCTGCCCACCGTGGCCACCCTCCATGTTGCCCGCGGTCTTGTTTCTGTGTGCCGTGTGTGGCTGTGCCTGCGGGTAGGACTGGGTGAGGCGAGGCCTGGTCCCCACCACGCCTGGGCCTTGGGCGGCCTGGCCGGGCCTCGGTCTCCTACCTCGGCCTCCTCCACCTTCCCCTGGAGTCTGGTCTTGCCCCCAAGTTTGACCCAGGCGGGCCTGCCGCGAGCGCGGGCCACGAGCCCAGGCCTGGCTGCAGGCGGAGCAGAGAGTAAGGGACGGAAGCTGCCTGTCATCACCCTGACCGCCATCCTGTTGCCCGCAGAGGCTGAGAGTTCCCAGATGGCCTGGCGAGCACGTCCTGAGGTTCAAAGCCTCTGCCGGCAGGACTGTCAGGTTGTTAGGTAAACTCTGAGAAGCAAATCTTTTAATCCACTGTGGCTAATCCAGTGCACTTTTGTTTGCTGGGACGGAGTCTGCAGCAGCAAAGGGCCAGAGGGACCTCGGCGTACATAATCACAGACTTGGAACTGGGCTCCCAGGCAGCCAAGGGAGACACCTCTGGATAGCCCGGTGGGGGGCAGGTGGCCGAGAGGCCAGGCACTGGCAGAGGTCGACCCGGAGGGTGTGGGCCCGGCTGCGGGGGAAGGCAGCCCGCCAGCCTGGGCTGGTACCTCCCTGCCTCCCATGACCAAGTCCCCTAGCTGCCGGCCCAAGGGGCTGCACGGGGCCGCTGGAGCTGAACAAGGCGTCTCCAATAGAAACGAGAGCCTACAGAGGGGCATGGGAGGGGGGCTCCCGGTGCTGGGAGGGGCCTTTGGGCACCGGGTGGTCAGGTCACGGAAGGACCTTCCAGGTGAAGGAACAGCGAAGACAAATGTGCAAGTCTGCCCGGTGTACGCGTCAGTATGGCAAGAGGGCAGGTGTGCCCAAGACCAGAAGGGGAAGTGCCCCGGGGCCACCTGGGAGGTGGGACTTCAGCTGCTGCTACAAGCTGGGCCGAGGCCCCTGCACTCAGACGCTGTGCTTCCTGGGAAAATGGCGGTGGGGTTGGGGGAGGCCGGCAGGCCCTTCCTTCTTTGACCCAGGCCACTGCCAGACGTTGGCTCCACCCTGAGGCAGAGGCTCATTTGCGGACGGTCGCCCACAGACCTCTGGGGCCAGCAGGGTTGGGTCAGGACCCTCGCTTGGCCAAGAAGAGGTGCCCACCTTGCTGTAGATGCCTCTGCAGGGATGTGGGAGCTGGGTCAGCCCTGGCCGCACCCCTATGTCCCTGAGGCTCCCCCAACTGGGGAGGTGCTGGGTTGGCAGGTGGGTGGGCTGCTCTCCCCTCCTGTCTCCCAGGCCCCTGTGGCTGGCAGGGGCCACTCAGAACTCACTCAGGTGCTGCCCTCTGGTCACAAGCCTACTTGACCACCTCCTAGACTCCCGGACGTGTCCCTGGCATTGGGTCAGAATCCTCTGGGAAGGCAGTGTGGGAGGATGTCCTGCTGTGCCCTTCTGCCTGCAGTGACAGGAACCCCTCAGGACACCGGGGGCGAGACCCAAGCTGGGGTGGGTGTGGATGGCACCCTGGGATGGAGTGTTCTGCCCTGGGCTACATGCCTGCTGCCGCGTCCCTGCTTTCCTGTTGATCTTGAGACCTGACCCTTGACGCGTGGGGGCCAGCAGAGGTGGGAGGCTGTGTCAGGTCTGCTGGGGGAGTTGTCTGTGCAGGGGACATGGGATGGCCAGCATTGGCCAGCTGGGCCTGATACCCTGGAGCGCTAAGTGGGTGGGAAAAGGCACAGTGACTGCAGTGGGTGTTTCTGAGGCCCCGTCACATGCCTGACGTGGCTGAGTGCTTCACACTTCCCACCTCTGCCATGGGACCTCCTCAGAGCACAGTCATGTGTGACCAGCCCTCAGAGCAGCTGACAACGGCCCCTAGGAGCAGGAGCTGTCATGCTAGGAAGGCCTGCAGCAGCGGGGTTAGAAGGTGACAGTCACTGCAAGTGTCAACACTGAACTGACGCTGGAGGTGGCTTGTTTGAGGCAAAGCCCCAACCTTATCCCCTGGGCCCCCCCTCCCCCCAGCCTGGCCCTGGGACCAGGGTCACTCCTGGGGCATCAGCTTGAGGGAGCTTTAGCTGAAGAGCTCGTGAGAGAACCCCAAACAGCAAGAGGGATGAGATGCCAGTGTGGACGACACACTTGCCCCAAGGTGTGCAGGCCAAGAGGAGAGAGGCAGCCTGCCTACCGTGGGGTCAGCGCCCAGGGAGGCCCTGGCCCGCAGTGTCCACAGTGAGTGGGGCTGGCCAGCCCCGGGAGCTCAACTTGGTACCTTCTCCCTGGTCCTGGGGCCCATGTGCAGCGACCACAGCTGTCCCAGGACACGGGCTGCAGGCCAGCTCTGGCCTCTTCCCCAGGATCCTCAGCCGGCCACCTGGCTCCCGTGGGCTAGTTTATCCTGATCATGGGTAGAAAGACGGCCCCTGCTGCACACCTTTGTGGTTTCCGTGCACTCGTGCCAGTCCTCTGGTCGCAGAACTTCTTCCTGAGTTCAGGAAGAGAAGAAGGGAATGCACCCCAACTCTGCACTCTGACAGAAACCAGTGTCAGTACTTGAGCATCTTTCTTTAGTTTTCCCGCCTTTATGTGCACGTGTTCTGTGTTCGCAGAACATGGGCACCCGGTGTGTGCGGTCTCCTAGCTTTTTCCTTGGTGTTCTATGTCATGGGCTTGTTGTGATGTCTCTGCACCCTTCTTTGGGCTGGGAATGGGGACATAATACCTGGCCCTCTCTCCAGGGCTCAGAACCGGTGAAAAAAGGACACTCAGGGAAGAGGGATGGAGCCCAGAGGCTTGGCTTATGGCCAGGACGTCAGCTAGCCAGTGTGGCGGGGGCTGTGCCTCCAAAGGGGAGTCCATGCCTCACTCATGAGAACTGGATGAGCCTCCCTCCTCATGCTGGGCCCGGCCTTCCCCCCACCCCCAACTGTGGACAGAGCAGAGGGCCAGGGGATGGAGAGCCCAGAAGGGGCTCAGCCTGAGGCTCCTATCCTTTCCAGAAACCCAAATCAGAGTGGCCCCTCCGGTCCTCCCTCCCGGGAAGACAATGGGGACGTGCCACACACGCTACCCTAGTTGTGCAGCTTGCTCTCGGCTGCTGGTTTTCATCCTCGCACGTCACGCCGCGGTGGAAGAGCCTCACCCCACTCCTTGGCGCATCTTAGATGATTTCTTTGGATCACTTTTTATACGTGCTCTTCCTCAGTCAAGTGGACACACACATGTAAGACTTCAAAGTACACTTTATTTCAAAGTACTCATTTTGTGTCTAAGTTGAAGAATATATTTCACTTCTGCTCTTAAGTTCTTTGTGTAGTTCCTGGACGTCCTGAACAAACATCATGCACAGCTAAACACAAGCCTCTGCTGGCAAATGCCAGCACCCCCTTCACTGGGAAAGTGCAAAGCGGGCCTCCGTCCAGGCACTCACCTGTTCAGAAGTGAGGCTCTGTGGCTCTCTGTCTGGTTTCAGCTGTGGGTGGCTGACACGGTCCCCGGCAGGTCACCCCCGCTCCACTGCAGGCCCCCACTTCTGCCCTCTCTGCCTCCTCCTCTTCAGAGCTTCCCCGGGGCTAGCCCCACTCCCACCTGCTCAGTCTCCCCTCCGTGCCCGCAGTTAGAATCCACTGTAGCAGGCCTTCTGACTCCCTTCCTGTCCCTGCAGGGCTGGGGCCCCAAGGAGCCAGGGGCCCGAGGGCCCTGTTCTGGTCCCAGGGCCGGGGGACACCTGCCGCCGTGGGCCAGGAGGAGGATGGACATGGACACAACCCTGGGAGCCTGGCCTGGCCACAGCAGCAGCTCTGCAGAACCAAGGCAAGCACTGGGGACCTGTGTCTGGGAGTGGGGAGGCAGCCTGAGGGCCAGTATCTGGGAATTCTTGCCGTCTGTCCAGCCCACCCAGGACTCCCTCACCCCACAGAGGTCTTGCTGTGCCTTGAAAGCCACCCACTACGTCTTGTTTCCTCTAAGACTCCTAGGCCTAACAGGGTGGGGCCTGGGGCCATCCCAGCTAGGTGTGGGTGAGAGTGACCCCCCCACTGCCAAGGCCCTAGTGGGGCCAGTGTGGGTTCAGTAGTGTAGCTCCTCACCTACAGCCCCAGCCTTGTCCAGCCTGCCCTGAGGCATGGTGATGGCCGCGGGCGGCCTGGGCTCTGGGTAGGCTGGGGATGCTTCGCCAGTGACCCTCATCCCTTGCTGCTCCCTTTCCTACAAAACCCTGGGTATCGGACGCTACGTTGAGACCTGGCATGCTGGCAATGGCTGGGTGCTGGTCCTGCTTCCATACCTGCTCATCCCAGGCAAGGCACCACCAGTGGGCAACTGGGTGGGAGGTTGGCCCATGGCTCATGGAGCCCCGAGTCAGGACTTCTGCTCTGGTCTGGAGATGATGAAGGATGTGCGTGGGCGGTGAGGGCGAGCAGCATCCAGGAGAAGATGTGGCGGCCTGCAGAATGGGGGTATAGCCACCCCCTGGCGGCTGCCAGGAGCTCCTCTTGAGGTGCCAGGCCCAGCGTGGCTGTCGAGCACGGGTCCTGGGTGTCACGGGGGACACCAGAAGCAGTTCCTTAGGGGCAGTGATCAATTTCTGGTGCTCACGTCCTTCCCTCAGGAGGGGCCAGCTGGGCTTTGCGGGTTGGGCAAGAGCTGCTGTGGTGACAGGGACAGGGGGATGGGGAGAGGTGTGGGGGTATAGGAAGTCCTTGCTCTCAGGCTTGCCTGTGGGAGTGTGACCCAAAGGCAGTGGTAGGAAGGAGGGCCCTTGTCCACACTCTGGATGGTGCCTGGGAGCAAGTGAGCAGGCAGGCCCAACTGGGTGGAGCCTCAGCCCACAGTTCTTTGCAGGTGGGGGCTCCTGTCCAAGTGACAACCAGCATTTACTGCCACTCAGCCCTGGCCTTGAGTCCACACCCACTGGGGACTAAGGGAGGGTGGAGCCCCCGCCCACCTTCTCAGGGACTGGGCCACGGGGGGGGAGGAGACAACAAGCATGGAGAAGGGGGAGAGAGGGACTGGACCTTACCGAGGGTCAGCTCCAGGTCAGCCTGGCTGTGCCTTCCAACCGCCCAGCTCCTGCACACCTGCTTCCTTCAATGCCGTGGGCAGTTGTTGGCCTTCCTGCGAGGGTTCTCCGGTGCAGGGCCGGCCAGGCAGTCCCCGAGCAAGGTCTCCAGTCCCTCTGGGGACCCTGCCCGCCCATGCACGAGATGCTCCCTGTGCAGGGGTGGGAGCCCGGTTGGATGCGGGCCTGGCCTGTGGGTGCCAACTTCGGGAGCCTCGGGCTGGGGGACACCCGTGTGGGCAGCCGAAAATGGCTGAGACGTGGCGGGCGCCTCTCAGTGCCCGAGAGGGCCGCCCGTCCGCTTAGTGCACCGGGCCAGGCCTTCCCGGTGGCCACACACGCAGGGGGTCTCCACAGACGACCCTCCGTACGCAGAAGGCCTGGGAGAGATGCGAAATCTCCCGCAGTCAGCTCCCGGGTCCTCGCCCCGCCCGGTGCCCGCCGCACTGGCCGCGCCCCTGAAACTTGGCCACACCCACTCCTTTGGCTCCGCCTCCGAGCTCAGGGCCCACCCCTCCGCCCAGGCACCGCCCCCACGCTGTTCGCCCTTCCCAGCACTCAGGTTCCAGGTCTCGCTACCCGCCTAGCTCCCGACGCCGGCTCCGCCCCGCCCTCTGGAACCGCGCCACGGCCCCGCCCCGCGTTGCTGTCCTCGCCAATCCGGCCCCGCCCCGCCCCCTGCTACTGGCCCCACCCCACGTCTTGGCCCCGCCTCTCCCTCTCAGCTCGACCTACGTTCCCCGTTCCGCTCCCAAGCTCCAAGCCCCGCCCCACGCTCCGGGCGGTGTCCTTCGTCCCTGTCCCGCCCCCACCTTTCGGCATCGCCCCACGTTCCCACTCCTGCCCCCTCTTTGTTCGTGTCACACCCCCACGCTCTACGCGCCTCCTCAAGCCCCGCCCCACAATACAGCCCCGCCTCGTGCTTCGGCCCAGCCGCTTGCTCACGGCCCCGCCCCAGGTGCCTGGCCCGCCCCTCTCGGGCCGCCGCAGGCTCTGGGCGGTGCTTCACGTTCCAGCCACGCCCCACGGTGTAGGGACCGCCTATCTCCTGGCCCCGCCTCGAGCTTTTGGCCCCGCCCCACGTTCCTGTCGCGCCGCACGCCCGGCCCCGCCCCGCGCTCTCGGACCGCCTCGTGCGCTGGGCTCCGCCCCACGTTGTCGGCCTCGCCCCCACGCTCCCGGCCCCGCCCCGCGCTCTGGCCCCGCCCCCGCACTTCCGGGCGGCGCCGGCGGGGGCGCTCCGGCCTGGGCTTCGGCGCTCTGGCCTCGGGCTCCCCGCTCGGGGAAGCGATCGCGGCCGCCGTAGCCGCGCGCAGGGCCGGCCAGAGTCGGGCCGGAGCCGCGTTCCCCGGTGCAGGCGGGTGAGCGGGCGGCCGGCCTCGGCGGCGCCCCCGCGGCCTGCCCCGCGCCCGCCTCCGGGCCGCCGCGCCGCCGCTGCGATGGGGGCCGCCGGGCCGCGCCCCGCCCCGTCCCGCCCGCCGCGCCGCCGCTGAGCGCATGGGCCTCGCCGCGCCGCTCCGGGAGCCGGGCCGGGGCCCCGCCGCCGCCGCCGCCGAGCGCGGGTGAGTAGTGCGGGCCGGGCGCGCGGTACTGCGGGGCGCGGGCCCGTGCGGCCGTTCATTGTAGGCCGCGTAGGCCGGGCCGGGCGGGCCGGGCGCGGGACCCGGAAGACGGGCTCGAAGGGTGCGGGCTGGGGGCGCGTGCGGGGAGGCTTGCAGCACCGAGCAGGTTGTTCGGGCCGGGTGTGCAGAGCGTGTGGCGTGCGAGGAAGGTGTGTGGGATTCCAGGCTATGAGGGCAGGTGTGTCAGACGGGATGCTAGCAAGGGCCGCTGATATTGGGCTGTGTGAACCTGGAAAAGTGCGAGGTTCGGTTCCGAAAGGGCAGCTCCTTGCTCTAGGAGAGTGGAAGAGTGTAAGGAAGAACCGGGGTTCTGAGAGGGGGTGGGGAGCGGTCTTCTGGAGGAGGCCAGGGCGCGCAGCTGATGTGTTCGGTTGGTGTCAGTCGTGGGCCTGGGGCCTGTTTCGGGTGTGGGTGGGGTGCAGAGTAGCCGCCGTGTGCAGGGATCCCAGAGGGAGGCTGGGCGGTAGCACGTCCCTTCCCTCTCCCCCGCGGCAGAAAGTAGGGATGAGTGAGTCTGAAACCCAAGGAGGGCACTCCCTCAGAGCAGGGGTGCCTGAGGCTGGTTCCAGGCTGTGGTGTGGCTTGTCTGAGTGGCTGGACTCTTTCAGATTGATGCCTTGCCCCCCAGAACTCTCTCCTGGGTGTGGGTCTTAGCTTCTCCCTCCACCCCGCATTTGGAATTCAGTACCCTGGGAAGGCAGTGAAACTTTTAGCGGGGCACGGAGGACGTTAGAGGAACCACAAGCGTGCGCGCGCGCGTGCACACACACGCGCACACACACACACGCACAACTTTTCTCCACTCATCTCTAAGATAATTTAGGAAGAGTTCTTACTGTGCATCTCAGCCCCTCCTGTTTGGTTGAATGCTCACTCTGCCTCTTCAGGAAGCGTCTCAGGCCCTGTTTGGAGGAACACACGTGGTCCAAACCCGACCTCCCAGGATAGCGGTATTTGGATTTCAGTTTTAAGAACTTCTCTTCAGGGACAAGGATGGACAGGCATACAAAATACAATATTTCTGTTGGATTTTCAGCAGGTGTGGGTGTTTCTTGGGTTTCTAGCCTCAAAAAAGCCAAGTGGACTTTTTTGGGCTACATCGGTCATTGGGAATGTAGGTGGCGGAGGAATGGATTACGCTGTAAGAACAGTGGCCCTGACCCTTTCCGAGTTTAATCAGTGGGCAATTAGGAGAATGCCAGAGTCATGCTCTGTTATTTCCACACCCACATAAATTCAGAATTAAGTTACATTTGAGTGACGTAAACATACTCAGCTCCGTAGTGTTGAGCTGGCTGCCCTGGTACCCAGGGGAGGCCTTGCGGTGACTACAGGAGACTTTGCATTCGGTATCACAGCTGCACATTACTTTTATGGAATCCTTTTATTGATGGTGGTTACAGGCTGTTGGCCATATTCAGTGCTTGTGGGCATCTGACTCCATGTGAATTAATAGAGCCGCTTTATGTGTGATATGCCCATGTGTAGACACTGAGCGCCCGGTGTGCTTCTGTGTGGGCACCCCGAGACTGCAGGAATTAGAGTGCGTTCCGGTAACGGCCGCAATTCGGAGAGGTGTTCCCGTCCTGCCAGGGACACCAAAGGTCTTCTGTCAGTCGACAGCCAAAAATAGACGTGAGTTGCAAGAACTGTATCTTCAGGGCAGTGAAAAATAGTTTAAAATGATTAGGGCGACTTGTTCACACATGGATTTAAATGTTAGCTTTTAAAGACAACCACGGTTTTGTAATAAAGGGCCAGAATCTTGAGTGGCTTGCTGTTTTTACAGTGCAATATTTCAGCATCTGTGAAGGGCTAACAGTTGGCTTTTCGGACAATTGTTTGCCTTCACGTCCATGAATCAAACATTCATCGGTGCCTGTTAGTTGCAAGACCTTGTGTTAGGTGCTGTGGGTCCTGTGGGAAATGGTTACTCAGGTTGCTCCTAATAATGTACACAGGAGGCATCGTGTCTTCAGAGCAGACGACGGCAACGTGTAATTAACCTCCCATTGGAACACAGGGACTCGGATCTTTGTCAAGCCTGGTGAACTAAAGAGCCTCTCTCAGGGTGAGGCTCAGGGCCAGGCGTGGGCCCTCCTTCGCGAGAAGGCATCTCAGACAAGAGGACATTAGGTAGCCCTGAGCTGGGGCGGGGCTGCCACGCTGCAGGTGCTCGTTCATGCTGAGGGGGCTCAGAAAAAGCGACTTTGCACCTGAAGTGGTCAGTGACAGCAGGGTGCCACAGCCCACAGGCCTTGACCTTAAGAAGCAGGCTGTTCCTGCTGAGAGTACAGCGTCCCCAGTAGTTTTTATAAGAAGTCATTAGCTGCAGAAATGTCATCTGGGGCACGTTATTGTGACCCGTCCTCTGTCTCTGGGTCCTTCTGCCTCCTAGCCGCCCGCAGCTGCCGGCAGGTGTGGCGGAGGGGCCCCCGGAGGCCCTGGCCCAGAGGGTGGCGTGGAGGCCAGGGAGAGCCACCCTTTTGTTGGGACTAGGTTTTAGGAGTTAGTTTTGCTCCCCGCGGCTTGCTCGGTGCCCTCAGCGTCCGGACCTGACATGCTTCTCCTCGCCCGCTTCCAGCCAGACCGCTTGGGCCGTGGTGGGCCGAGTTGCAGTCACCTGTTTGGCCGGGTTGGGAGGTGTAGTTCGGCTCGTGGGCCCTGTGGGCTCCTGTAGGTGCGGCGGGGAGGACCAAGGCCACGGGAGAGCTCTGACCCGGGAGAGCCCCCCTTCACTCCTAGGGCAGGCCTGTAGTTCCCTGACCTCCGGGAGGGGGGTGGTTTGGTTTTGCGCTCACGGGGTTAAATCAGGTGAGCTGCGTGCTTCCTTAGCTAAAAGGTGTAACTGTTTGGATTTCATTTCTTTTCCTACACCTTCTCTTTTCTTCAGAGCACTAAATTGCCACTTGCTCTCAGAAGGACGCTTTCCTTAGAAGCAAGGTCAAGTGCAGCTTTCTGGTGGAAGCGTTCTAAGGATTGTCCACACTGGTGACATGAGAAGGCCGCTACGTGGGGGGCAGGGGGTGTCCTTGGATCACTCGGGCGAAGGCGCTGAAGGTGACCGACCCCCCCATCACTGTTTGTAGTTGCGTGTTGGGAGTTAAGGGAACGCCTGTGTGTTCGCCTGAGTCAGGAGGCACGCGATGCGTGAGGCGGTGGGGTGGCCTAGGGAATGCGGGGAGCAGACATGACACCCACTTCTGGCGTGTGACATGCCTACCTCCCGGTACCCGAGTGTGGCGGGAGCCCTGCGCGGTGCCGGTGGGGCCAGCCGTCAGCCGAGTTTACACGGCGAGGAGGGTTAGGAAGCAGGTTTCTTCCCTCCCGTCCCCCCGGAGCCCGCCGAGCGGGGCTGGTTGTGGCCGAGACGGGAGGTCCCCAGGCTGCCGGTCTCCGTGCTGTTCTCACAGAACGACACGTGAGGGGAGAGGTGCTCTCCCTGCTCTGGGCATTCAGTTTTTAGATCCGGAGGCATTCCTGTACCTGTGAAAGTTTCCAGAAGTTGTTTTAATATAGCCCAAACCTGTGGCAACGATTGAAAACGTAAACTGAATTTCTGGCTCTGAGTTCGAGCGGGAGGGCATCGTTTCGAGTCTTGTCTCAAGAAAACTTCTGTGGTCGTGTGTCCGTGGACCCACCTTTCCTAATCCTTGTCCTCTTAATGGTTTCAACAGGACAGATTGACTCACTTTGGAGCCGTAAGTACTGATTATAGGGTGCAGCGTTCAGTGTACAGTGCCGCAGGATCCCACAATGAGTATCCAAGAGCAGGGTTTCCCTTTGGACCTTGGAGCGAGTTTCACCGAAGATGCCCCCCGACCCCCAGTGCCTGGTGAGGAGGGTGAACTGGTGTCCGCAGACCCCAGGCCCGTCAGCCACAGCTTCTGCTCCGGGAAGGGCGCCGGGGCTAAAGGTGAGACTTCGGCAGCCACACCGCGGCGCTCGGACCTGGACCTGGGGTACGAGCCCGAGGGCAGCGCCTCCCCCACCCCGCCGTACTTGAAGTGGGCCGAGTCGCTGCACTCGTTGCTGGACGATCAAGATGGCATAAACCTGTTCAGGACTTTCCTGAAGCAGGAGGACTGTGCTGACCTGCTGGACTTCTGGTTTGCCTGCAGCGGCTTCAGGAAGCTGGAGCCCTGCGACTCGAACGAGGAAAAGAGGCTGAAATTGGCCAAGGCCATTTACCGCAAGTACATCCTCGACAACAACGGCATCGTCTCCAGGCAAACCAAGCCCGCTACCAAGAGCTTCATCAGGGACTGCATCATGAAGCAGCTGATCGATCCCGCCATGTTCGACCAGGCGCAGACGGAGATCCAGTCCACCATGGAGGAGAACACCTACCCTTCCTTCCTCAAGTCTGATATTTATTTGGAATATACGCGGACCGGCTCGGAGAGCCCGAAGCTCTGTAGCGACCAGAGCTCTGGGTCGGGGACGGGGAAGGGCATCCCCGGGTACCTGCCCACGTTGAACGAAGATGAGGAGTGGAAGTGTGATCAGGACCCGCACGAAGACGGCGGCAGAGACCCCGCGCCCCCCGGCAGGCTCACGCAGAAGCTGCTTCTGGAGACGGCTGCCCCGCGGGCCTCCTCCAGTAGACGGTCCAGCGAAGGCAAAGAGTTCAGGTGAGTCGGATACCAGGCGTCCGTGTCCGTGCGCACGTCTGAGGCCTGGAGACCCGGCACGGGAGAGGTGTGGGTGAGGAGGGGGCTTGCCTGCCAGCCCCCACGGGCCGTGCTCCTGCCGCTGTGGGCGAGGTGTGGCTGGAGTCCTTCCCCTGACATCTTCGCGTTGGTCATTACGTGCTTTTAACGTTTGTAAGTGGAGGAGACTTTTGTCAAGACCGGTGTAAGGTACGTGGCTTTGTAAGTCATCGAGAACATCGGAAGTCGTAGGAATCGCGACAGTCAAACTTGCCCCTTAGCGGTAGACTCTGTACCCGCCTGCACAGAAGGTGGATTTACTTGGTAGACTGCATCCTTTTGGCTTAATAGAGAGAGGAGTGAACATCTAAAAGCATCGAACCTTAGAGAATCCTGGGTGGTTGCATTTTGTATGGGTTTTTTGAGATTCTTCCTGGAGCTTGGGGAGGGGTGGGGAGGACGCCGCCCTGAGGAGGGTGTCACAGTGCGTGGGGGGCTTCCTCCGCCTGTGATTCTAGGGGCAGTCGGCCGTGCGGCGTTCCGGCGTCGTGTGAGGTCGTGGGGGTGGCATTTGCCTGCGGGCTCCTTGCAGCTTTGGAGGCACCAGCAGTGCTGTGGAGAAGCCGTTACAGCCTGGGGGACGTGCGTCTTCGACCTCTTTCCTTGGCGGCTCCTCCTGTGGTTACCGGAGGGTTACTCGGCCGTGGGTTGGAGCCCCGGCCGATGTTAGCAGGTGTTGGCAGGGCGCGCCGCGTCCCTTCATTTCCCTGTAGCTGGGCCTGGGGACACCTGCCCGTGAAACCTTCAAAGCCCGGAGTCTGTGGCCCCCACAACCACACTGACTTGCCCGCGAGTCAGGGGCCTCATGCGGTGGCCGTCCCTTGGAGTCAGGCCTGGATCATCACTCCAGGCTTGCTGTGGCAGAGACACTGGCTACTTGCTAATAACACAGGAGGAAACACTTCTAAGTTTTAGACATCGTTTAAGTGATGTGATTCAAGATAACACTATTTGAACTAATTTTTGTGTGCTCTTTGCTCAGTCTTTAGCTAAATGCTGTTGATACAGCAAGATTTTTAGGACAGAACTTACCATAAAAATTTTCTAAGTAAGGCTAGCAACTGACACAGTTTTTTTTCTAAATATTTTTTTAAGTTTTTAATGTTTATTTCTTTCGGAGAGAGAGAGAGAGAGAGAGAGGGAGGGAGAGGACAGAGAGTGTGAGTAGGGGAATGGGCAGAGAGAGAGAGAGACACAGAATCTGAAACAGGCTTCAGGCTCCTAGCCATCAGCACAGAGCCAACGCGGGGCTCGGACCCACGTACCGTGAGACCATGACCTGAGCCCAAGTCAGACACTTTACTGACTGGGCCGCCCCAGTGCCCCAGTACTGAACATCACTTCATTGTTTGGATGGACCACAATTAATGTATCCATCAGCTGCTGGAGGCCATCTTGGCTGCTCCCAGGTTTGGGCAGTTAGGAATAAAGCTGCGGTACACTTCCGTGTGCAGGTTCTTGGGGACGGGAGTCTTCACTTCCTTTGGGTGAACGCCATGCCAAGCAGGCGCTGCGCTGGCAGTGTGGAGACGGACATGGGGCTTGATCTCATGAACCGTGAGGTCATGCCCTGAGCTTAAATCCAGAGTGGGGCGCCCAACCGACTGAGCCACCCAGGTGCCCTGCGGGTGGCTCTCTTAAGCGTTGGTTGTGCATGGACACGTGTGTCAGGAGGGCCATTATGTAGGACCCCCCGGGGTGGGGGTCTCCTGAACCCAGTTCACGGTTCCTCCATCCTGGGGCTGCTCCAGGCATGCTGTCTGGTGGTGTCCGGTCTCCCGTCTCCCTGAGCAGGTGTGGATGCCCCTGTTTCCCGAGAGAGACCTGAATGTGTGTCCTCACTTGGCCTTGAGTGTGTGCACGTGGCTGTTTTCCGTGTAGCAGCTTGAGGAAAACTAGACGAGTGTTTTACCTAGGTCTCTGTCAAACCTGGGAAAGCAGGGGTGCCCCTGGCCTTCTGCTTTTTTCCTGCTCGCCTGGCGCCATTTTGAGCCCTTGGGCCATGGGATCCCAGAATGCCTTGCTGCTCTCTGTGTCTCTGTGCAGACTTTGCCAGTCTTTATTGCCCACAGTTGGTGGAACTTTGACTAGCACTTTGGTTGGTTCACACCCATCGTTTTCACTGGTGGGAATTGGCAGAAGGTGTGTGAGTGATTCGGCGTTAAGGCCCAGGGGCTGTGGGACACTAGCTGGCAGGCTCAGGTTTTACTGCCCCATGACAAGTGTGGGCTGCCCCCCAGCGGCTGTGTGGGAGGGCCTGGGCCGTCACCTGCCTCGGCCATTCAGCCGCCCACACTTCACAGTCACTGCTGGTTTTTGTGCCTGACATCAGCAGGCGCTTCCTGTTTCTGTTTGCTACCCTTACCTTCCTCAGTGGGTGCGAAGTTCCCCAAGGACAGGGTCCCAAATATTTTCCTGTGTCTTCCTGGTGGGCCAGCCCAGTGAAGTGCTTCTGGTCGGGGCTGGTCGTCATGGTTGTGGCCATAGAGTGGACCACAGACGGCGTTCACAGCAGGAGCGACACCGCACGTGAAGGGCAGACAGCTGGCCCTTCCCAGGCCCCTTCATATTTTGGCTAAGGAAGTGTCTGTCCTGTTGGTTGGCTTATTGACCGTATTTTTGGGGCTGGCTTAAAAGCTCAGGAGAAGAAATGTAAAAAGAGGAAATGCCCCAAATCTACACAATTTCCATGGAATGCAGAAAAAGCAAGATTGATTTTGGGTTTCTGATTGGAGTTCAAGGGGAGCGGATGGGGTTCAGGCTGTGGCTCTGGGGACAGTGGCCTGGCTGCGGAGGGTACACCGTGTGTATTTGTCTTGTTAATAGTGAGCCTGTTAGGTCTGAGTGCCAGCAAATTCTCTTCGCCGTTGAGTGTTTAGATGGTTTGAGATGGAGCATCGTTCATTTTTAGCGTCTGGCTTTCCCGCAAGCCCTGCCCTGCTGACTCGACCGTGGGCTGGTGGTTCCTCTCAATAGGGAGCATGGAGGTTAGGGAGAGAGCGGGGCCCCTTGACGTTCCCTTGTCATCTTCCAGATGTGTGACGACTTCTGACTGAACAGGTGATCCCTGCGTGGGTGACTGGAGATGTTTCCTTGGTGTGTGGCTGTGGTTCTGGGGTCAGGAGTTTCCACAGCTTCTTCCTCACCTTGCCAGCTGGACAGGGAGAGCTAAGCTTGGCGGTTTAGCTTAACGAGCCCTGATGACCTGTGCACTGGGTGGTGTCTTGGGACGTCAGTCTCCTGGTTTGTGACAGAGGCAAAGTGGCCGCGCCTCGTAGCTGTCTGCGCTCACGTGTGAGATGGGGAGGATGAGGCGCTGCCTGCCCAGTGCAGTTGCCACGGCTCCCGGCCCATCACACCTGGGGTGCAGCCTGCGCCTGCGCCTGCTCCCCCACCCCCTTCGTCGTCTGATTTTCAGCGACACCGCTAGATGTTGGTGGAATTCCTATCTGGATTGCAGACGGTTTCAAGGATACGAATGCCGTGTCCAGATTTTACTACTGTATTTCCTTCGGGGGAGGCATATTGATTCCCCACCCCAAACCTGCCCCTCTTGTAATCGTTCCAGCCTCCGGAAGTGGCATGAGCATCCACCCGGTCACGCGAAGCCTGATCCCTGCTCTTTTCACCTCCGCACCTAGCACAGCAGCACGTCCGGGTTCCCCACCAAACGTGCGTTGACTCCCGCTGCTTCCTGCTGTCTGCGTGCTGGCTCCCACCACCTCCTCCCGGGCCACCGCAGAACCTTCCGTCTGGGCCTCTGTTTCTTCTCCCCACAGCGCCAAAGCAGCCCCTCCTGAGTGCAAGTCCGATCGTGTCGTCCCTTTCTCCAGCGCTGTCGGGACTTCCCAGGGCGCCCGACTCGACCCCCAGCTCCTGCGAGCCGCGCGTGCCCGTGCAGGGCTCCCGGCAGCGCGATCGTGCGTGTGCGTCTCGGATACCTGTGCGCGGCGTGTGCTGGCCGTGAACGTCCTCACGTGAGTTACGGGAGCGTCTGACAGTGCTTTTGGCTCTGTTGCAGTCATGTAAAACTCCGTGGTCTTTGACAGGTTGCAACAGAGCGTGGGAGAGTATCTGCTGTTGACCGTCAGACGGGAGGACTCTGGAGTAGAGAGGCCCCGTGGCCTGGGCCTCTGCGTCAGTGGCCTTGTGAAAGGGAAGCGCTCGTAGGCATCCCCTGAGCGACACTGGTGAGCGGGCCCTTCGAACAGACGGACGGCGCTGCCCGGTGCTGCCCGGGGCTCTGACGGGCCGCTGGTTCGGGACTATTTCAGGAGAGCGTGGGCCTGGTGTGCCTGGCCTGGGTGCAGGTCTTGGGACTGAGCCCTGCCTATAGGCCAGCCGCCTGCTGGGACCAGCGTGATTGTGCTCTGGTGTCACGGAGATTTGGATTTGACCCTTTGGATTTGACCCTTAGTCACTGGCTCTGTTAATCTTTTCTGGAATCCCTTCATTTACATCCGTTTACCTTGCAGCTACTGGAAGGAGAGGGGGGGCGGATTTGGGTGAGTAGCTGGTGGGAAGTGCAATTAGGAAAGAAAGGCCCGGAAGAATTCTTTCTCCAGCCTGTGGCCGGCTTGGGGCTGCCTACCTGTGTGTGCGGAAGGGGCTCTGCGGCCGTGTCTTCCCCTGGGTCACGTCAGTTCTCTGAGCCACTCAGGGTCCTCTTAGTGCCCATTAATTCCAGGAAGTGTTCGATCTGAGGAGTCAGCTCAGCATCTCTCTTCAGTGCCTTCCTGGGACCCGGGCTGGTTGCCTGGCTTTGTTAAAAGAAGCCACCCCAGTGTCGTCAGAGAGCTCACAGAAGAGGCCGCGCACAGGGCCCGCTTTGCGTCTGTGGGCGGCCACCCGTCGCTGCGTGCTTCCAGTGCTGGCCCGTGAGCCTCCTCTGGGGACCAGGGAAATGTCTGGTGGCAGTTGGGGTGGGCTCTTGCAGTTTTGGGGGACAGGGGTGGCCGGGCGGGCGCCATCGGCAGCTCCCCTGCCACGGAGAGCTCTGTCCCTTCCCAGGGCCTCTGCTTATGCAGCTTTGTGCGGTTTGAGCTATTTAAATCCTTTTTGGTTTTGTTGATTGTTTTTGGCATTGACGCTTTCTGGATCTTAACTAACTCATCTTCAGTGTAGGGCCGGTGTCTTCTCTTAAACCAAAAGTTTTTAAAAAATTAAAAAAAAAAATTTTTTTTAAGTTATTTCTGAGGGAGAGAGAGAGAGACAGAGAAAGAGACAGTGTGAGCAGGGGAGGGTCAGAGAGAGAGGGAGACACAGAATCCAAAACAGGCTCCAGGCTCTGAGCTAGCTGTGAGCACAGAGCCCGATGCGGGCTCGAACCCATGAACTGTGAGATCATGACCTGAGCCGAAGTTGGAGGCTTAACCAATTGAGCCACCTAGGCGCTCCTAAATGTTTCCTTTTAGTATGATCTTACATCTATTTATTTATATTATTTTTAAATGTCACTTACTTTTTTTACTGTTTATTTTTGAGAGAGAGAAACAGCACCTGTGCGGGAGGGGCAGAGAGAGAGAGGGAGACACAGAATCTGAAGCAGGCTCCAGCCTCCGAACTGCCAGCACAGAGCCCGAAGCGGGGCTTGAACCCACACACCGTGAGATCATGACCTGAGCTAAAGTTGGATGCCCAACCAGCCGAGCCACCCAGATGCCCCAGATCTCTGTTTCAATCTTTTTTTAAGTTTATTTATTTATTTTTAGAGAGAGAGAGTGAGGGGCAGGTGTGGGGGAAAGATGGAGAGGGGGAGAGAGAGAGAGAGAGAGGGAGAGGGAGAGAGGGAGGGCGGAAGGGAGAGAGGGAGAGAGAGAGAGAATCCCAAGCAGGCTCTGCACTGTCAGCGGAGAGCTCAACACGGGCCTTGGAACTCATGAACCATGAAATCATGACCTGAGCCAAAACCCAGAGTCAGATGCTGAACCCACTGACCCACCCAGGTGCCCCAGTCTTAGATCTTCTTACTGTTTGTACTGCTGTGGCAGTATTTTAAATTAATTTTTTGTTTTTACTAAAAAATATGGAGATAAGGAAAACCTCGAGTAATGTTAAAAGGCTGGTAACTGAACTTAGCAGTCCCAGAGGCACCCAGTCAGCTCAGCTGGTGGAGTAAGCGACTCTTGTTCTCAGGGTTGTGAGTTCAAGCCCCATGTTGGTTGTAGAGATTACTTTAAAAAAAAGTTTTTTTTTTTTAAATAAAAATCATGTTTTCATATTTGTTTAATTTTTAAGAGAGACATAGTGTCAGCAGGGGGGAGGAACAGAGAGAGAGACACACACAGAATCCGAAGCAGGCTCCAGGCTCCGAGCTGTCAGCATAGAGCCTGACATGGGGCTCGGACTCACGAACTGTGAGATCATGACCTGATTTGAAGTCCAGATGCAGAACTGACTGAGCCACCCAGGCGCCCCAAGCATCTTCTTTGTTAAGAAGTACCACTTTTTGCTTTTCTTTTTGAATTATAATAGCTACACTTTCAAGGTGTACCTTACTCACTGTCACCTTAAAACATGCCTTGTGTATATATGTCCCTGCATTATAAAACCTGTCTGATAAAGTGTTTTTTTCTCCCAGAGCCCCTAAAACCCTCCCCAACATTCCCACTCCCCTTAAGATGGTTCTTCAGTAGTGCTGTGTAGACTGCCTTATGCCTGCCATGTGACCACCCTGTGACCACGGTGCACGGAGGAGAGATTGAATGGGGTTTGAACTGCAGTTTGGGCGGTGGTGTCTCCTTCAGAAATTAGAGGGTTTGCCCCTTGTCTTCTTTCATATTGCATTGTGCTGGGGAACCCTGGCTTCATTCTACTGATAATCCCTGGCCGTGGGTCCCCTCTCTCTGAGTGTTTCTGGTGCTCTGCCAGCGGCGCTGTCTCAATGCGCTGCACCCGTTCTGTGGTTGTTTCGTTGTATGGGAGAAACTAGTCCTTCAAATCTGCGAATTTGTTAAATCTTATTTCTTTGATGGGTTCCTATTGCCCACTTTCACTGTTGCCTCATTTCAGGGTTCCTATTATGTAGATGTTGGACCATCTGGAATGAGCCTTTAAATTCTAAATCTCTTTTTCTCCTATTTTCCATTTCTTTCTGTTGTGTTTTCTGCTCTAGTAAATATTTCCTGCCCTTGGTTTTTGAACGTACACTCTAAAAAAACACAAAAACAAAGAATGCGTCTTTTTTTTTGGCGCATGGGTCATTGTCGGTGAAAAGTCTTTCTGGAGGAGCCACTTAACAGCCTCTGCCGGAGGGTTTTGCCCGGCTCTCTGGGGAAGGGAGGCCCCTGTCCCCGGAGTTCCTTCCTTACGGGTTGTTGTGGTTCCTGACGTCCGTGTCAGGGGCTGTGCCCGAGCGGTGGCCCTTTGCGGTGGCCCCTGGTCTCAGAGCTAGGTGCACGGACACTGGGTGAAAGCCGCGCCCCGGGCCCGTCTTGGTTGCGGTCTTTTCTCTGCATGATCTGCTTCCCTCCGAGTCTCCCTTCCACAGGGCCTGGCGGTTGGGCCCTGGAGCTAAGTGGGTCGGGGGCTTCCCAGGTGAGAATACAGACCATCACCCCACCTCTAAGTTTTCCGTCCCCCTCCCCGTGTCCCTGATCTCCCCACATCGGAGCCTTTCGTCTTCGTTTTCCAGAGACTGTCTGCGCGCGGCGTCCTCCGGAAGGATGTGAGGGAGGCCTGGGCCCCCACGTCTAACTACCCCGTCAGTGGTGCTCAGATAACCCGTTTTTAGCGTCGGGCCCTCTGCCCCGCCCCCGGCAGGGAGGGGTGGCCGAGAAGTCCGGCACAGGCGCTGGGGAGGCCTGGCCCTCATCTCCGCAGAGCTGGGCCTCAGGTGCACAAGTAAGAGAACGTTTGAGAAATCCTTGCAGGAGAAGATGTGACCCTGCTGTGTTGGGCACGTCTGATGGGATTACTTTGAAATACGGATTCTTTCTTTTTTAATGGAAATTCACCCAGGACACCTTTACTACCCTGAGGTCACCTGTACGCAGACTGGGAGCTCTCGGGGCACGCGTGTACCCCGTGTGTCAGGCTCGTGTGTGCCGGATGGAGCTGGGGGGTCGGGGTCTGAGGCGGATGCGGGCACTGGCTCTACCTCTCGCATGACTTTAGGTTTTGCACCTTCTTGCTTCGTCTCAGGACGGCCGACCCCTCTTCTGGTGGCGGGCTGAGCCGATCAGGGCGCTGGGAGCGCAGGAGGAGAGGGCGAAGACCGGGGTGCGCGTCCCAGAGCAGCTGGCTGCCAGCAGGCGGGGACAGATGTCTGCTCTGTGGCCCAGTGCGCTGCCCCTCTGCAAGGAGAGTTGACACACATTTGACAACAACACACATTTGTTGAGTGCCCTCTTTGTGTCAGAGACTATTCTAGAAGCTGGAGATTCACCAGTGAACGAAGCCGACAAAAAGTCCTCACTCATGGAACTTACAGTTTATTTTAACAGGGAGCGGCAAACGATGGAAAAATAAAACCTAGACTGTTCCAGACGGTGACAAGTACTGTGGTGAAGTATAAGGTGGGAAAGGGCAGTAAGGGGCAGAGGAAGGGTTGTGACTCTCACAAAGTGTTGCCAGAGAGGGTCCCATTTGAGAGGACGACTTTCGAGCAAGACCTCAAGAAAGTGAGAGCACAGAGCGTGTAGCCCGAGGAGGGTGCTTGTAGGCCACGGACAGCAAGCAGGGCCGCGTGGCTGCGGCCGCGCGCCTGGGGCCAGGGCAGCGGGAGGTGAGCCCAGAGACCGGATGGACGCTCCCACCTGGCCAGAAACGGCAGTGCGGCTTCCGCTTTGGCCTCTCTCAGGTTGTCAGTGTAGCGATGGTACTTAGAGCCGGGAGCCTTGTTGACATCCCCGGGAGTCAGGTGACACTCCACCTCCGAGGCTTTGGGGATGGGCAGGAAGCAACAAGGAGATGCGGTAGGAAGAAGCCAGTTGAGTGTGGCGTCCTGGAAGCCTGATGGAGGAATGGAATGGGCAGCCATCAGACACTGCTAATAAGTGTCTGGGGACTGACAGTCAGTCATAGCTTTACGGTGTCAAGATTATTGGGTGATCCTGGGTGACGGTGGCGGCGGCGGCGGTAGATGATACAGGTATATTGAAATGACTTTCAAGATTGTCTTTCAGCAACGCAAAGCCCTTTGAGTAGGGACTGTGCCTTTGTCTTATTTCTGTCTCTTGGTTTAAGACAGTGGTATGCAGGTCTGCTCGTGATAAATATGTGTTGAGTTGAAATGATTCTAGCTATTAGAAATCATTTGCGGGACTTGCAGAATTCGATAGCTTTATGCACTTGAGCCATGGCAGTCCCATCATCTGTTTGGGATCCTAGCTTTTGTTAAGGAAGCTGCGACCTGAATTATGGTTTATGGTCACAGCCAGTCACAAGCTCTGCATTGGTTTTACCTTTTGGACCTCTCACTTTTGATAAAGAAGTCGATCGTTTATTTTAAAGTAGGTAAACTAAGAAATGCTATCTGGTTTACTAAGTGTGCAGAAACAAGCTATGGTCGTATGTTTCAGTCGTACCACTGCTGTGGAGCGTTAGGCTGAATTGATTGGCTAAAATCTCCCGTTACGAATGTGAATATCTGTTTCTGATTTTCTTAGTTTTTTTTTTTTTTAAAGTGTAATCAACACGCAGTGTTTTATTAGTTTTGGTTGTACTGTCGCTGTTAGGTTTTGCTTTACGTGTTTTGAACGCATAGTTTGCATGCATACAAATTTAGAGTTGTTTTTTTCTCCTCGTGGCTTGACTTTTTTATTATGAAGTTTCTCTCTTTATATCTAGTCAAGCTTCTTGCTTTAAAAGCTGCTTTGATATTGGTAATGCTACCCCAAGTTTCTTTTGTTAATATTTGCATGACTTACGTGTTTTCTAATCTTTTATTTTCCATTTTTCTGTATTTTTATATTTAAGTTGTTTCTGTTGTAAGCTGGATATAGTTAGTTTTTTTCTTTTTTAAATGTTTCATTTATTTTTGAGAGCGAAAGACACAGGGTATAAGCAGGGGAGGGGCAGAGAGAGAGGGAGGCACAGAATTCAAAGCAGGCTCCAGGTTCTGAGCTGCCAGCACAGAGCCCGACGTCGGGCTCGAACTCGTGAACCGCGAGATCACGATGTGAGCCGAAATTGGACACTCAACCGACTGAGTCACCCAGGTGCCCCTGGTAATTTTTTTTTTAATCCAGATTATCTCCTCTTAATTGGCATATTTAGTTGATTTATATTTAACATAATTGCAAATAAATTTGGATATAAAACTCTTATTATTTATATCCTATTCTACCCTTTTCTCTATACTTGCTTTCTTTTGGATTAATTGAATATTTTGTATTCAGATTTCCTCCAGATTAGCAGGTTATACATTTATGTACTGCTTTTTCATTGGTTATCGTAGAGATTATAATGTGCATCCTTGGCCCATTTAAGAATAATTCATGTAAGTTGTTTGTTTTATCATTTACCCCAAAGAGGCAAAGACTTCAGCCTAACACTAATTACCTCCCCCCATTGCCCTTCTTGCGGTTAGCATTTATTTTACTTGTATGTGAATTTTAAGCCTCACGCGGCTTGGTCATTATTCTGATACAGTTAGCGGTCATTTGCTTTTATTCAAATATTTACCCTTTCCATTTTATTCTATTCCTTCCTGCTTCTTGGAGCTCCCTTTAGAGATCATTTTCTTATATAGGCGGAACTCTCTTTAGTGTTTCTTTTGGTGTAGATTGGCTGGTGACAAGTTCAGTTTTCGATGGCCCGAAAATGCCTTCAGTGTAACTTTTGAAGAATGCTCTTGGTGTGTCAGGAACCCTAGGGTAGCGCTTCCTGCGCTTCTCGGATGCCGTCTGCTGTCTTCTCGCCGCTGCTGCGTCTGCGAAGGCCGCTGTCGGTGTCCCCGCGGCACATTGCAGGTGATCTGTTACATTTTGGGTGCCCCTGTTAAGGTTTTCCTGGTTGTCTCTGATAATAAAACTACTGGAGTTGTACCGTCATGTGTGTTTATTTGCTTTAAGTCTCAGGGACGCTTTGCATCCGCATCCGGCCTTCACAGTCATGAATTTTGGGAAGCTCTCAGGAGCCCTTCAAATATTGCTTCTGCTCTATTCTTTCTCGTCTCCTCCTGGAACTGCAATTATTCGTATGCTAGATTGATCTTTCTTTCTCTTTCTTTCTGTCTGTCTCTTTGTCTTTCAATAAGTTTTTATGTTTTATTATTCTAAAAAGATTTTATATACTTATATTGAGAGAGAGCACGGGCATGAGAGGACGCGTACATACGAGCAGGGGAGGGGCAGAGAGAAGGAGAGACAGAATACCAAGCAAGTTCTGCACCATCAGTGCAGAACCCGATGTGGGGCTTGAACTCATGAACTGTCAGATCATGACCTGAACCGAGATCAAGAGTCGGTCGCTGGACTGACTGAGCCCTCCAGGCCCCCCAGAGCTTATTTTTGACGAACCAGCCCTTCTGTTAGAAGTTTCTATGTGACTTTAAAATAGGAGTCCGAAAGCCTGTGAAAAGGTGAGTGGTTGCTGACAGGTGTCCCTGCTTCTCTGGATGTGGGCAGAGAGGCTGTCCTGCTTGCAGTGACCATCTTACTTGTCCTGAAGCTGTCTTCAGTGGCATTTCTCCTACAGGCTGTCCTAGCCTGCTGTGGTCAGGCACATGAGCAGAGACTGAAGTCTGTGTCCCACAGTTTATAAAATGCAGATACATTTCAAAAGATGGAGGGCCCCTCTTCCCCCGTCTCCCCCCATCACTGCCGGCCTCCCTCCCTGCCCTGTGAGGACTGACTGCTCCGAGGGGAATAATTGAGTAATTCACGTGTCCTTTCACACTGTCTGTGTGCACGTGCATATTAACATAAACATGCTCTCTTTTTAATAATATACTATATTTAGATTTTTTTAAACGTTTATTGATTTTTGAGAGAGAGAGAGAACAGAAGAGGGCCAGAAAGAGGGAGAGAGGGAGACAGAGGAACCGAAGCAGGCTCCATGCAGTGAGTGCAGAGCCTGATGCGGGGCTTGAACTACTGAGTCGTGAGTTCATGACCTGAAATGAAGTCAGGAGTTGGCCGCTTAACTGACTGACTCACCCAGCTGGGCACCCCAGTACTTAATATGCTTTAAAGTAGAGATTCTCTGGAGGTGCCTGCGTGGCTCACTGGGTTAAGCGTCTGACTTCGGTTCAGGTCATGATCTCATGGTTTGTGAGTTTGAGTCCCATGTCGGGCTCTGTGCTGACAGCTCAGAGCCTGGAGCCTGCTTTGGATTCTGTGTCTCCCTCTCTTTCTGACCCTGCCCCTACATTCTGTCTATCTCTCACAAATAAATATTTAAAAAAATAATAGACATTTTCATATGAGAAATCGATATGATCTGGGGTGCCTGGGTGACTCAGTCAGTTAAGCATCCAGCCTTGGTTAAGGGCATGACCTCACAGTGGAGTTCGAGCCCCGCAGCGGGATCTCTGCTCTCCGTACGCAGCCTGCTTTGAATTCTCTGTTCCCTTCTCTCTCTTTCTCTGCATCCTCCTCCTCGGTCAAAAGTAAATAAACATTAAAAAAGAAGAAGAAGAAATGGATATGTCCTAAAATAAGTAGCTTATTCACAGGCAGTATGGTGTATGCTGTGTACCCACTCTGCATCTGTTGAGGATGTGTTTATTTTTTAGTTATGAAGATGGCTTTACCCATTACTGCAGATGTTTCTAGGATTTCTTTGTGTTTTGAATTACATAGCTTTTATCCATCTTAGTTTCTGCCCCAATCCCCATGTGACAAAGGTGATCAGATGGCTTGGTGGCCAGGGTCACTGTGGACACGACCAGCTGGCCTTTGTGAGAGGCAAGCCTGGGGCCGTGGCGCGTGTAGTGTCGCCCAGCAGACACAGCCCGGAGAGGTCACCCCACGTGTCCTGTGTGTGTCGGGCGCGTACGCACACCACAGCTTGAGGATGCAGGCTCGGCTTCCAGCCCTGTGCAGCCGGCTGAGTGTCATCGGCCCCCTGGCTGGAGGCCGATGACAGAGGCCCACCGCCGCTCCTGGGCTGGAGCCCTTCCCTCCTTACCTGGAGTTCCCATCTGTGGTTCCCGGCAGCGCGGCTGAGTCCCACCCCACAGGCGGCATCCGTGGTTCACGGCTGTGGAAGTGGCGGTGTCGGGTGGGGGCTTATCGGCCCTGGTGCCCTGTTCAGAGACGGAGGTGGGTCTGCGGTGAGGCGGGCAGCAGGGATCTTGTGGTCCCGACGTTGGAGGCAGCTGGCGCCTTGGCTCTTTGAAGTTTCATTCGCTTTGGAATGTGAAGTTTTGGGGTGCTGCGTGGAGCTGCGTTGGAGGTACTTCGAAGGTGACGACATTGCCGTGGCGAATGCAGTTGGGCGCTCAGAAGCGCCCCAGGCCGTGGCCTCCCGCGCCCACTTACACCGCACGTCTCTCCCCGCGCCGCGTCGGCAACGCTGGAGGGACGCCTGGCTTCTTCCGAGCTAGTGCTGTGAGGCTCCTGCATGCGGTCAAACCCCTTTAAACAGAAACACCTTTTGAAACATTGTGAAAGAAAACTCACAAGCAGAAAAGTGAAGTAACTCAAGCTACCCAGAGATTTCTGTTTCCCCTCCAGGTTTTCACTTTTTGCACAGAGGCCGTTCTCTGTGCTCAGGCGGGGGAGGTGACCCGTGTCCTGCAGACGTTGCGACTTCCAGGCAACCTGGGAGCTCGGACAAGGTTTCGAGGACGCCCCGGTGGCACTGAGAAGGGACGAGGTTAACGCGAGGCTTGGAGTAGCGGAGGGGCCCGCTGAGTTACCTCAAGGGAACAAGCCATGCTGTTTCCTGAACAGAATTTGCATCGCGACTAGACTCACAAGGCTTGTTAAAAATGATTTTCAATAAGCCGTGTTTTTCTAAAGCCGCTGTTCTGGGCTCTTAGCTCCAGCGCTGAGAACCGGTCTTCCGAGCAGTTTCGTGGGATCGCAGGGGTGCAGGGGTCGTGTCGCGTTGTTGACCCGTTCGGAACCGTGTTAAAGAGGTTATTGGCCTGACGTGGGCTCTGCCACTCTGAAATCAGCAAGGCCCCGTGTCGACGGTGTCCTTTGGCCCTCCAGCTCGTGTTTGAAAGCCCTCAGAGGGCTAGGTGCAGATAGGGTCACAGTAAATCACTCTAAGTGGCCTGCAATTAATTGGGAGTTGCTAGTTCTAAATGTCTGCCGCAGCCTTTGCTGAGTTTGTGAAGTGCGATCGGCATTCCTTCTTTGGAACTGGCAAATGTTCGTTGGAGCTTTGGTTTGAAGGCTCAAGGCCAGGGTCGGGGGTTCGGGCCCCGGGAGAAGGCACTAGCAAGCGCAGGCCGACCTCCCCCACCGCACCGAGAAAGATGCATTAAAATTACAGTGGAAGATTCTGTGGGATGTTGTTTGTCCACTTCTGAAACCGCATTCTCTTCATCAGACCCGTGAGAATGTAAAATCAGTTGTGAAACTTTAATATAAGTCTGGGCCCTGGAGAGAAGCGCGCTGACGTGTGACATCCCGGCAGCGAGCAGCTCAAGCTGATTGAAGTGTGCGGGTCAAGCTGAGCACAGGGTCTCTGCTTCCGGTAAGTCTCTGTGCTGCAGCTGTCACTGGGACCCTGTGAGTGGTTTCTGGATCCTGCTCCACGGTGTCCAGAGCATTCTTCACGGGTGCTGGTCTGTGCATTTCCGGAACTGTACTGCACAGATAATGCGTGGAGACACGTTATTGTCAAAGTTATATGAGAGAGAGATTTAGTGGCCTGGGTGGCCCAGACTCTTGATAATATTAGCTGTTTAAGGTTATGATTCGCGGTCCTAGGATTGAGCCCTGCATTGGGCTCTAGGCTGTGTGTGGAGCCTGCTTAGGATTCCCCCTCCTCCCTCTGTCCCACCTCCCCTCTCTCCCTCTGTCCCCCCCCACCAACGCACTCTCTCTAAAAAAAAAGAAATACATTTAGTGCACGAAAATTAGAAGATGCAGATGAGCAAATGAGCAAAAATGATGTCATATCCCAGCCCTCATAGTTAGTACTATTCTATCTAGATCCCTCTGGAGTATTCTTGGAACATACGTAATCTTGTTTTCCCCCAAGAAGACGGGATCCCAATCCACATTACCCACAGTGTGTGTTTCCAACAGTCATTTGGAAGAGCTAGTCTCGGTAGCCAAACTACATGTAAGATGGGAGGAGAGAGGGCGCCTGGGGTCTCGGTTGGTGAAGCGTCTGACCTCAGCGCAGGTCACGATCTCACAGTTTGTGAGTCCGAGCCCCGAGCTGGGCTCTGGGCTGGCAGCTCGGGAGCCTGGAGCCTGGAGCCTGCTTCAGATTCTGTGTCTGTCTCTGCCCGGCCCCCACTCATGCTGTCTCTCTCCCTCAAAAATGAATAAACGTTAAAAAAAAAAAAAAAGATGGGAAAAAAGAGGAAGGGATACCGTGTGGGGGCCTGCGCTGCCTCCTCTTCTGTGAATCCGTGTGAGTCTGGCTCCCAGCTGTGAACCGGGTGCGCCTTTCCAGCTCAGGAGCGCTTAGGCTCCGGTTAGATGTTCTTCTGATTTAGAGCCTTGAGTCTGCTGCGTTCAGCGTCTGTATGGACTCCGCTAGTAAGTTAGGTGGAATCGTGGGTTTTAACTGCAGCCCGCAGGCTTCGCCAGCCAGTCCTTCGTCTCCGGGTGTGAGGGGCACGGTGCCCGGACAGCGGGGCTGTGCCTGTCCCGAGGACTTCCTGCGTCAGTGCTGGCCTTCAGCACGTGCTTTGTGTGTGCTCTTCCTTAGGACACTTGGAACCTTTCTTTTTAAAAAATTTTAAGTACATTTTTAATGTTTTATTTATTTTTGAGAGAGGGAGCATGAGCAGGGGAGGGGCAGAAAAGAGAAGGGGACACAGGCGCCTAAGTGGGCTCTGCGCTCACAGCGAGCCTGATGTGGGGCTCGAACCCATGGATTGTGAGATCGTGACCTGAGCCGAAGTCGGACGCTTAACTGATTGAGCCACCCGGGCGCCCCGACTCTCGGAACCTTTATAAAGACGTGAGTGGCCATTGTCGTTCCACTTGGCAGGGCACGCATGGCAACCTGACCAAGGTCAGTTGCTGGCGAGTAGGGGAGGAGGGGCCACTCCAGAGTCCGGGTTCTCTTCGGTGCACTGCTGGCAGTGGGGGGCAGTGGTGGTGGTCACCCAGTGGCCCCAGGCCCAGTCTCCGCTCTGCCTGTTCCACAGAATGCACGGCCCTCCCCTCGTGCTGTTCGATCTTGACCACAAAGGGCCATTTATATGTTGTGCAATTCCGAGTTCACGGCCGGTGTAGGGCGGGGTGCACCGGCCGCATAATAAACATAAATAAAACGCCTGCGGGAACGTGAAAGCTGTGGCGGCCTCATCACAGGCAGCATCGTAAGTGAGCAGGAGGCTCCCTCAGCCTGTCGCCTCCTCCCACCCTGTTCCCTCTGAGCTCTGTCGGGGACGGCGCCAGTGCTTGGTGGTCCCTGGGGGCGGAAGGCCCCTTGGGGTGCCTGCTCCTGTCCCCTGTGGGGACCCAGGTGTCCCACACCTAAAGCTTGTGATGGCTGTGTCACTTGGGGAGTGCAGGGGAGGTGGTGTGGGGGCTGTTAATAGTGGCTAGTGGTTTGTGTAGAGGCCCAATTCCTGATTTTTTGATTTCGGCACAGAACACGCACGGTAGAGATTTTATAGCTGGCATTGGCCTGCTTTCTGTCCTCTGTCTCGCTCTCTTTTCTCCCTTCCTTCCTCCCTCCCTCCCTCCCTCCCTCTTTCCTCTTTCTTTCTTTCTTTCTTTCTTGCTTGCTTGCTTGCTTGCTTGCTTGCTTGCTTTCAGAGAGAGACAGAGCAAGCATGAGTAGGGGAGAGAGGGAGAGGGAAGGAGAATCTTAAGCAGCTCCATGCCCAGCACAGAGTCGGAGATGGGGCTCGATCCCATGAAGCATGAGATCATGACCTGATCCGAACTCAAGTCAGATGTTTAACCGGCTGAGACACCCAGGTGCCCCTCTGTCATTTTTAATGCCAATTTTTCGATGTTTGGAGGCAAAGATCAGATGTTTTGTCAGTGAATGTGGGCACCGTGCCCTGAAATCGCCTTTGCTGCTGAAGAAACGCAGAAACACGGCATTCGTGGGGCCGGTGCTCTGCAGTTTGTAAAGAGGTTAATTCTAGATGAGGAAACGTCCATCCCGAACTTTCTTGTTCCTTTGTCTTGGTCATTTCTCTGTGCTGTTGAAGCCTCTATAGTGTGAGAAGACAGATTTATTGCTTTGTCAGGAGGCCGCCCCTCCTTTCTTCTTCCTGAGGGCTGGCCCTGTGAGTGCCACGCGGGCACCTGCCAGAGGCCTGGCCACGTCACTCTGGGTTTGGGTGACGGTCTTCTCACTCGGGCTGGCTCCATAAGGGCAGTGGAAAGTTCTCCCCGGCGGCCTTGTACTCACATCTGCATCTAGCCCCGCACTCTGTCCCCTTGGCGAACATAACCAGTGGGGAGGGTGGCGGCCTTGGGCAGGTGGCAGGTGCTGTGCGCGGGAGGAGCCTGTGTGTGTCCCTGCCAGAACAGCTCGGCGGCCACCGCCAGGGGGGGGAAACGAGCCACGAGGCCTCGGAGCCACGCAGTGCCGCCCAGCAGAGGAGGGGGACAGACTACTGATGGGAGCAGAGCCTGCACAGATCTCAGGACAGATGTGCCTGCTAGGGACCGTGGGGTGGGGGACC
Source organism: Proteles cristata cristata (assembly GCA_017311185.1). Classification (NCBI taxonomy): domain Eukaryota; kingdom Metazoa; phylum Chordata; class Mammalia; order Carnivora; family Hyaenidae; genus Proteles; species Proteles cristata. The sequence continues at coordinate 301,341 of JAESUZ010004871.1, read as the reverse complement.
GGACAGACAAGCTCCAGAGGCCACACGCACACTTTATGTTCTCGATTGTGTTGACGGGTTCCTGGGTGTAGACCTGTTACAGGAGCCACTATGGCTGTGCTTTAGTTACACACTGCGGACTGTATGGTGCACTTGGGTAGGTCTGTCACGTGCTGGCATATAAGGGAGCCGAGCTTTGAGAACTGGGGTCCATCAGGGCCGTTTGTAGAAGGGCTTGGGCAGGGCCTGCCTATTAGCTTCCGCAGGACCTCGACAGGTGCGGGCTCCCGCACCCGGCCGCCATCCCTGGGGTCTCGGCGAGAACCAGGCTGGGGTGGGGGGGACACCGGAGCCGCTTGGTAACATGCCCCTGCTGTCCTCGCCTGCCCTGGCGGCGGGCTGCTGGTTTCCGGGGCGCAGGTTGATGTCAACCCTGGCAGGGTCTGGTCTTGGCCAGAGCACCCCTCACCTTGGTTTTTTGGAGGTGAAATGAGTAATGCTGATGCGTCGCTGTGTTTCTAGTATAAATTATTACAGTCTTGTCCCACCAGCTACCCGGTAAATCCGTGTATCTCAAGACCCAGTTGCGGTTTCCGGTTCCGTGACCTCACTGTGTAAACTCGTGTTGACACCGTTTCCAGTTGTTTGTACTGCGCTCCCGTGGACGAATCCGCCTGAAGCTGCTCGTCGTGACCCAGCCGCGGTCACGCGGTCTCTGCAGATTGCACCAGCGACCATCTGCTAAGTGGTGCTTTGTGCCTGAGTTCCCTTCCAGTGATGGCTTGTTTCCTCAGCTTCTTTCCAGCCCCCACCCCCACCCCCACCCCCCGGGCATGTGTCCATACCACCATGCTCTTTCCCAGGGGGCTCAGGAAGGCTCACCCAGGAGGGCACCCTCGAGGTGACCAGCATCCTTGGGGCGGTGGCCGCATGCTTGCACCAAGCCAGGACATGACCAAGAACTACCCTCTGGGACAGGCCAAATGTGTGCAGGCAAGTAGGGGTCCAGGTTTGCAGTCGTGGGACGGGCGTGTCCCGGATCGAAGGTACACTGCATGTGACTCCTGGCAGCTACGGGCACAGTGTGTTGCGTGGGTGTGTCGAGTCACAGTGCTGTGCCTGTGAACCTAACATAACGTCATGTGTCAGCTCTACTGAAATAGAAAAAAATATTTTTAAAAATATGTATTTTAAGTTTATTTTGACAGTGAGAGCGGGGCGGGGGGGCAGTGAGAGAAGGAGAGAGAGAATCCCAAGCGGGCTCTGAGCTGAGAGCACAGAGCCGATGTGGGGCTCGAGCCCACAAACCATGGGATCGTGACCTAAGCTGAAATCAAGAGTCAGACGCTCATCCGACTGAGCCACCACCCAGGTGCTCCTAAAAAAAATAGATTTAAACACCAAAAAACCCACACCAGCACCTCTCACACTTGCCTGAAAGTCCCCTCCGTGCGGAGGCTGCCGGTTAGTACAGGGGGCTCGGCACTGTGGCGTCGGCCGCCACGGGCTGGGCCCTCACTGAGCTCAGGCTCTTTGCTCCGCAGTGTTTAGTCCTCTAGAGCAGTTTATCCGTGACCCCCTTGCCCTCCGGGTGACGAGGGCTGCGAGCCCCCGCCTCTGGGCCGGAGCCCTCGGCTTTCCCTCCTGGAGGCTAGCAGTGGTGGCGCCCGTGGCTTCCTGGCTGTGCGGTGACGGTCCCCTGGCCGCCTGCCGCCAGAGCCCTTTCCCTGGACACGAGGGGCGGGGGGGATTGTGATGGAGGGGATGTGGCTGAGGCCTGTCTATGAACCGAGGTCAAGTGCAGGCCCTCGGCTTGGGCGGGAACTGGTCTGCGGCCCGGGCTCGGGAAGGAGCTGGGTGTGGGCTCATCAGGTTTGTCCAGACCCACTCACCTGCCTTCTGTGGCCAACCCCTTGCTGCCCGTGTTGTTTTAAGGTGGGTTTTCCATGTCTTGCGGACAGTGGGGTTCTGAGAGAGGCACCCATCCTTGCTGCCGTTCTCCGGGTGCCTCACAGAGAGCCAGTGGTTCTGTGATCAGACTCCTCCCTACCTGGTGGGGGCCCTGGGGACAGAGACGGCTGGAGACGAGTGAAGGGGCGGGCAGGGGGGTGCTGCCGAGGAGCACAGTCCTCGAGGCCTCTTGCTGCCAGCCCCCAGACCTGTGGCGGAGGCAGAGGTGGTGGCGGGGACAGGCCGAGGCGGCTGCCCCCGCAGGTGCTCACCAGAGAGGGGCATCTCCCGTGGACGTAGGTGCGTTGTCCCCGGGGCCTGTGTTCACCGTCAGGTCCGGACACCGCCGTGGTGGCCTCGGCTCATCCCTGACCTGCCTTCCAGTGCTCGCTCGAGAGGAGCATTCTGGGACAGCTTACTGTTCATGGCAGCCTCCACCTCCTAGAATACGAGGAGGCTGCTTCCCTCCCAGTGGTTGGGATTGTTGTAAGGGGACAGTGACATTCTGTCCTGTGCCCATCGTCTGCAGTTTCTCCACAGCGACGTCCACCCCCTGAAGTGGCATGGCGGGGAGCAGCTTCTTGCGGAGGACGGGGGGATCTTGGGGGAGGTAGAGAGGGGGATGTGGGGGGTGCAGGGTAAGGTCTGCACACTGTGCTTGTAGGGGTACCTGGGGGCAGCCCCCCTCCCTGGCTGCTGAGCAGCCCCGTTCACACCCAGGGGGAGTGGGCTGGCCATTTATTTGTTTTTGGCCTTTTGCTGTTAAAATTTCTGCCATTAATTTCTATATCCTTAAGTGGACTTAACAATGTTCTTTTCAAATATCTGATGAGAAAGGCCTGATTTCCAGGCATGTGGTTTTATAAGCCTGAAGCCTTTTGAATTTATGTGTGTGTGTATTTAAGAGCTGTTGTGGAATGGCTTGAAGCTTGACCTATTTCTAAATTTCTATTTTATTTTCATTTGCTTTTTAAAAAATTGTTTATTTGGGGGGTCAAATGGGGGAGGAGCAGAGAGAGGAGACAGAATCCAAAGCAGGCTCCAGGCTCCGAGCGTCAGCACAGAGCCCAATGCGGGGCTCGAACCCACGAACTGTGAGATCATGACCTGAGCCAAAGTCGGACGCTCAACTGAGCCACCCAGTTGCCCCTCACTTATTTTCTAGGTAAGCTCTAGGCCCAACATGGGACTTGAAATCATGACCCCAAGAGCCACGTGCGCTACTGACTGAGCCACTGGGCGCCCCTGGTGCTGTGTTTTTGTTACTTTGCAGAAGTCGTTTTAGGCGTTTGTTCATTTGTGGTTACTTTTGTTATAGTTGGCCAACCTGGGCTGCTTGGCTGGGCTTGGGGAGCATGTGGCTCTTGGTCTTGAGATCGTGAGTCTGAGCCCCACGGTGGGCCTGGAACTTACCTGAGATAGATAAATGGATGGTAGACGTTCGGTAGGTGATGCGCTGATAAGGCAGGCTTAAAAGGAGCGGACGAGCGCAGTGAGGCCGCTTCCCCGAGTGCCCCTTGCGGCTCGGTGCGCATGGCGGACAGCAGCTTGCAGGTGCTCCTCAGGGCAGAGGCTGTTTTCATGAGCTCCTAGGGCGGTGGCACTGGGGACGCTGAGTGTTTGGGACCAGAGAGCGGCTCTGAGTGAGGCCAGAGGGGAGCTTGGAGTGGGGAGGGAGGCGCCCGTGGATGAGGCTCGCGGGCCTGTGGCAGCGCCGTCCTGGGCAGAGCGAGCTGGGCGGGGCTGTCGTCACGCTTGCTCGTCAGGGACCAGGGACGCTCCCTGTGGCTCCTGCGGCCCCCGAGGGGTGAGCGGGCGTTGTGACGTTGTCGCAGATCAGTGGCCCCGGGAGCCGCCTGCACCCGTGCTGCTCGTGCTGTCCGGGAGCCACCTGAGTGGAGGCACAGACGTGAATCCCAGCACGCTGGCCTTCCCGCGTGGTGGCCTCCCCAAGGTCGACGGGCCACCTCGACTCTAGGCCTCACTGAGGGGCACGGCTGGGCAGCGCTCTGGGTCACCGTTGTCCCTCAACACGGCAAGGACAGGGGAGCCGCACGGTGGGGGGGGCAGGCTCTGTCAGCGAGCCAGAGACAATCTGGCTCCCAGGCTGCCTCCTTGGCCCTTCCTGGCCCTGACGGCTCTTCCGTGTGATGATCGGAGACGACGGCTTTCGGACACGAGGACTTCCCTGCCGCCTGGCCCCCGCCTGCCCGCTGTTGGCTGCTGGCTCTCCGGCACGTCCCACCTTCCAGACCAGGCCACCCCACCTCCCTTCTCCCCTGCTCTTACTTTCATGTAAGTGGCTGCATCAGCCTGTCCCCAGACTCTTCGGTGAGGCCCCCACGGTGTTCCCCGGTGGGAGGGCCCGGCCCCGGCTTCCCTTCTAACCTTCTGATCCCCCTTTCCACGTTTCCTCAAGTGCGTCTCCGGCCTCGGCGCCAGAGGTGTTTAACTTTATGTAGCCTCAGTTTCCTGGTCTCTGGGATGGGGTAATAAACTGACCTGTTGGTGTAGGGAGTACATGTTTTTCACCTTGTTTGTGTCTGACCGTCCACCTGAACTACGAAGAAGGCTCTGGGCAGAAGCAGTGCGCCACAGCCTGCCACTCTCTCTTTCCGCTTGTTCCGTCGTTCTTACTGTTCCTTCCCAGACTTTCTGTGCTGTTCATTTTCTGCAGAATTTTTAAAATCAAAGAAACAACAACAGAGTAAATGCCAAAAACACCACAGTGACCCAGGAACAGAAGCCAACCCCCCACTTGTCTCCTGGTGCCTTTGCAGGGGCGCCCTGCCTGTGGGCTGAGGCCCCTGCTGGCCCCCAACTCCCCGTGTGTGTGGGCCTGTGAGGCTTGCTGTGTCTTTTGTCTCTGGTTTGCAGGCGAGGAAACCGGGCCCCGGCCACAGGCCTGGCAGAGGGTGCGCAGGGAGGTCCTGCCGAAAACGGAGAGGAACGTGCTCCTTGGGCAGAGCAGGGCGCTGCCTGGGACCCAGGCCCAGGCCGGAGGTGCCCTCCCACGGGCGTCTGTGCAGGCATGTGGGGGAGGAAGCCAGCACCGGCTGCCGTTTGCACGATGATGAGGTCTCCTGGCTCTCCTTATACCTTGAGCAGCGTGCAGGGAGAGACCGAGCGAAGGTGAGAGTGGCCCCTGCTTCCTGCCATGACCACGGGCCCTGCCCTTCTGCTGACACACCTACAGCGGCCGAGGGCACGCCACATGGCTGGCATCTGCCCCCCAGTGGTGGCAGGGGTGAGCGAGGTGTACCAGGCCAGGAGAGATGGGCCGGTAGCGAAGCGGTCACCGTGGAGGTGAACCTGGGGTTCGTACCCCGCCCCGTCTGTCAACAAGGTAGGCATCTCCTAGGATAAAAACTGTTCAGGGTGCCTGATGGCTCAGTTGGTTAGGCGTGTGACTCGGTTTGGGCTCCAGTCATGATCCCAGGGTTCGAGCCTGGAGTCGGGTTGTGTGCTGACAGCGTGGAGCCTGCTTGGGAGTCTCTGTGTCCCTCTCTTTCTACCCCTCCCCTTGCTCTCTCTCTCAGAATGAATTAGGGGCGCCTGCATGGCTCACTCGGGTAAGTGTCCGACTTCGGGTCAGGTCACTCTGTGCTGACAGCTCAGAGCCTGGAGCCTGCTTCAGATTCTGTGTCTCCCTCTCTCTCTGTCCCTCCCCTTTTGCTCGCTCGCTCTCAGCATGAATAAACATTTAAAAAAAGAAAATTGTTCCAGGGCCTCCTGGGTAGCTTGGTCAGTTGGGTGTCCAACTTTGGCCCAGGTCAGGATCTCACGGTTAGGGAGTTCGAGCCCCGTGTCCAGCTCTTTGCTGACAGTTCGGAGATTGGAGCCTGCTTCTGATTTTGTGTCTCCCCTGCTCGCACTGTCTCTCTTTCAAAAGTAAATAAACATATTGAAAAAACTGTGTTCCAGAACTGATCAGACTAAACATATACTGGAAGATCCAGCAAGTGAAGTACCAGGGAGGATCTTTGACCCTGAGGTCAAGTTTGGGGAAATTTGGCACTTTGCTTCGTCACCTCACAGGGCTAGGCAGTACACATCCCAGCCTCGGACCGGGGACCCTCTGGCCTGGGCTGGCTGGCCCAGAAGCAGGGACTCAAAGCCAGAGTGACCCCGGGAGCGTGGGCCCCAGATCAGGTGCAGGTGAGTCCGCCTCCATGCTGCCAGCTGGTCCTACAGAAAACCTTGTAGCCAGACAGCCATCGGCAGGGATGGCGAGCACATGTGCAGAGGGAGAGCCGCTGGAAGAGGCCATGTGCAGAGGCTAGAGTGATTCTTGGCAAAGCCCCAGACATGGGGGTCGCAGACAGCCTTTGGAACGCAAGTGCTGTCAAGTCCAGGAATCCCCAGTTGACCCACAGGTTCTCCAGAGGACAGGAAGCGGCGATGTAGCAAGTTTGAGGCAGCCAGATAGATCTTGTGGGACGGTGCCTGGTGAGGACCGGTGGCACGGGGTGGCCCGCGCTGGCCGCCCGGCTCACCGCGCCGGCTCACACTGGCGGTGTGCCCATTTCAGAGCGAAAGATGGTCACGAGCATGAGGGTTTTGTGCGCGATGCCGGAGGGGACCTCACGCAGGCGGAAGGGCCCCCAGTGGGCGCCTGAAACGTTCAAGCGGTCAGTGTGGGTCAATGAGAACGAATATGTGTATAGGTGACGATGGTCGTGTCTCGGGTTTAAGAATACATCCGCGGGAAATTAAATTCTGCGCAGCAGCAACTGGCTGCTAGCTGGGGACACGCAAGCAGATGCTGCCACCGTGCCTTGGGGCCCGAGGATTGCCCGAAAGGAGAAGGCACACTTGACCTTCCCCTCAAGGAGGGCCCCTGCTGTGATCTCTGTGGCTGCAGAACACCTCTATCGAGTTACTTGTGCACAGAGTCTAGAAGTGCTGGAGCTGGTAGGGTGTAGACATGGAGCAGAGGGACAGGTCTGGACACAGGAGTGACTTTGCTAGGGGTAGGGCTTGGCCAGGCCCAGCAGGGGGCGCTGAACAGGAGGGCTTCCGGTTGAGGCAAGGATGCCAGGGTCAGAAACGACTTCAGCTAACCAGGGTCAGGAAGTGGGTGGCATGGTGCGTAGTACCTGTGGCCGGTTCATTGCCTGTGCCGGGTGCTGCTGAGCACACAGCTGGTGACCCAGCGTGGATGAGGGGCCAGAGCAGGGCCATGACATGAGTTTGGATCATTTCAGATGAAGAAAATAAACGGAGGAGAGGAGCCCGTGTGGCTTCCTTGATGCATTAGCCGTGAGGCCCACCTGTCACCTTAGCTGATCAGAGATCGCACACCTTGCTAGGAAGGGCGGCGTGGGGGCATCGGTGTCTGGCCCCTGACACTGCCTGTGGAGTGACGTGAGTGCAGGAGGCGCGGTGGGGCCCGCTAGTCACAGGAGCGTGGAAGCCGCTCTCGGCACACAGGGACGTACTGTGAGGGACGGTGTGGTGTGTGCCCGCACTCCTGAGTAAAAGTCACCCGGCTCCTCCTCCAGGGCACGTGACTGAGGTCAGTGGGACCTGCCCTGTGGGGTGAGGGTGCAGGGGAGGGCTCCGGGGAGTCGGGCCGATGAGGAGGCCTGATCGCCACTTCACATTTCCCCGGGTGGAGTGCTAGTTAGGGGACATCCTTCATCGCAGGATTTCTGGGAGATAAAAGGTGTCCCTACGTGGAGAAGCAAGACTTCTGGTATCAGGTAACCAGGCGATTCGGGGCAGACGTCCTGCTAGGAACAGCTAGACAGGGTGAGAGCTGTCTTCGTCCGGCTGAGGGCTTTGCGGGGCTGACGAGGCGGGAGGAGCAGCGGCGCAGTCCGAGAGCAGGGAGCCCAGGGAGGCGAGCTGGGAAGCAGGGCCCTTGGGCCCGGCGGGCGGCCTAGGAGGGAGGTGCCCTGCCCTGGACGAGGGGCATGCTGGCCGGGCACGGGCCTCCCACGAGGCTGCAGCCTCGCCCAGCACCTCTCGGTTCCTGACACTGGATTGGGGCGGCCAGGGGTCCTGGCGCCCCAGCCACGTGCCCTGTCACCTGCATGTGCTCCACAGAAGGGTGTGTCACCCCAGGCTGCCGGCGTGGAAGGGTTTTCACAGTGTCTGACCCTCCATCCAGAATAACCAGCTACTGAATGGAAAGTACCCGTGTTCTGGGGGACGTAAGACGATGGGATAAAGAGAGAGGGAGGGGCACCCGGGGGCTCAGCCACTTAGGCGTCCGCCTTCGGCTCCGGGCAGGACCTCACAGTTTGTGGGTTCGAGCTTCACGTCGGGCTCTGTGCTGCCAGCTCAGAGCCTGGAGCCTGTTTCAGATTCTGTGTCTCCCTCTCTCTCTCTGCCCCTCTCTCACTTGCGCTCTCTCTTCCTCTTTCTCTCAAAAATAAACATTGAAAAGAAAAAAGAGAAAGAAGACCACAGGAATCCAGATAATGCAGTTAATACAGACACCCGACTGGTGAAAATCTCAGGGCCGGGGCAGGGAGTGCCAGAGAGCGAGAGAGCAGTCCTAGGCGGACCGGGCTGTGCCGAGTACGAGCAGAAAATAAGTGGATGGACTATAATCCATTGGGTGAAACGATCTGCGAGTCCACACGGATGTAAATAAGTGTGGATGGGGAAAACATAGCAGGATGCCAGCCAGCTGCGAGCATGTAGTCAGATGAAGGTGTTGGAAGGTCCCTGGGGGGTAACAAGGTTTGCATGTGTCTCAGAGCACCTCCCCACGATTGCCCATCGAGAACAGAAGGAAAGTAAGAGACTGGAAACAGCAGGCTCACGCCTGGTTTGCTACCAGCGTTGGGACGAGCCGAGCTGATGTTCTTGATGTGATTCAGCGTCACCTCTGTGACATTCTGGCCAAAAAGTGCCCAGTGTGGATGTCACTACGAGGAAATAGCTGTGCTCTGTGCTCGGGGGTAACTGCCTGGGCCCTTTAGAGTGTTGTGTTGGTGGGGATGAGGGCCCGGGTTAAGGGAGGCACAAAGGAGAAAACCGCTCTACAGGCCGTGACAGGCCATGAAACGCATCTGAGTTTGTCCCCTGGATCCGCAGGCTGCGTCGCGTCGGTCTTCAGCCGCTTGCTGCCCCTTTTGGGAGGCTCATCCGGCCTGAGCGCGGGGAGCGGGTCCTGAGCGCGGGGAGCGGGGCCCGAGCGCGGGGAGCGGGGCCTCAGCGCGGGGAGCAGGGCCCGAGAGCGGGGAGCGGGGCCCGAGAGCGCGGGGAGCGGGGCCCGAGCGCGGGGAGCGGTTGGGCATCTGTGGGCCCATCAGGGTCTCATTCCGGAGGGACTGAGCAGTGGGGCGTTTCTCTGGCTGCAGCACCTGGGAGGTTGGCTACGCTTGCTGGGACCGCGCGCGCGTGTGTGTGTGCGTGTGTGTGTGTGTGTGTGAGCGCGCGCACACACAGGCACACTGTCCGTCTCTGTTTTGGGCTGACTTGTAGGCACACAGGTTCCCCCACAGGGCGTTTCCTCTTGCAGGTCACTGGCCAGAACTTTCTGTCGTGTCAGCCTGCAGGAAAGGCCCAGGGCACTGACGGCCTCGGTTCCCAGAGCCAGCCTTATCGTCTACAGGTTTAGATAGGTGAACAAATGCTGGTGGCTTGTCCTCCCTTCTTTTTATTTTTTTAAATTTATTTTTATATTTTGAGAGAGAGAGAGAACGAGCAGGTGAGGGGCAGAGTGAGCGGGAGACAGAATCCCAAGCAGGCTCTGAGCTGCCAGCGCAGAGCCCGATGAGAGGCTCAAACTTGGGAACGTCGAGGTCATGACCTGAGCTAAACTCAGATGCTCAGCTGACCCAGCCGCCAGGCGCCCCTCCTGTCTTCTCTCCTCTCTGGTCTCGCTCTTTCTTCTCTCTGCCCTTTGTCCTTGCGACTTGCAGCCCATGTAGTGGGGTTGGCTCTGTTCTGCAGGCTGTGGAAAATTAAGAAACCATGTTTTTCTTGCTTTTCACCTCAAAGATGGGCTTCTTTATACATGTGAAAGGCACACCAGCGACCAGGAGGGAGGCCCTCCCCGCGTCCGGGCTCGGTCCTGCTGGGCGGGGTTCGTGCCGCGGGGGGCACACAGGCGTGCAGGGGGCGGGGCGTGGGCTCTGCGGGCTCGGGACTTCCAAGCTGGGATGCCTTTTCCTCTTCAAGTTCAAGGTTTTTTTTCGTTTGACCAAATGAGCGTTTATAGAAAGTAACCAAAGTTTAACATTCCTTAAATGTAACAGGGAAACTGAAAAACAGTTTCGCACTTACCCCCTGGATTTCAGCGCCGTGGTCCTCATGGTGGGGGTATCGCTGGTTTTACGTCTTTCAGTATCCCGGAGGACAAAGAAGTCTAGAATAAATCATCTAGAAATAACGTTTCATGATGGGGAGGCTGGCTTGGTCGTTGGACTCTTGGTCTCTGGGTCGTGAGCGTGAGCCCCACATTGGGTGTAGAGCTTACTTTAAAAATTTTTTTAAATTAATAAAAATAGAACTGTATGATTCCTAAAGAATTTTGGTGTTGCAGGCTGCCATCGTGCCGTCTGCTTCATGGCAGGTCTAGGTAAGGAACTGCACATAGACACAGGCCCAGGGACGGGCGTCTGAGTGTCCCGTCCCTTCCCGTGAGCCTTTGGACAGGACATGTTCCCAGGGGGCTCCGGCAGCCGTGCGTGGGCGGGTGGGTCAGAGGAACCGTGTGGCGTTAGGCAGCGACCGGCCCCTCTGGTAGAGGGACGTGGAGTACCTGCTTCCCGAGCCAGCGGGGAAGGTCTGCAGCCGCGTCGCCTCCGGGGCTGGGGCCTCATTGGCCAGAGGGGGAGGACTGCCTGGCTGGCACTCCTCGCATTTCCATGGCCTCAGGTGCCCCTCCTCCTGAGACCGGATGCCAAGGCCCCCGGGAGACGCGGTCCCCCTCGGTTGGGCCTGTCTTCAGGCCCCACTGCCTGGCCCAGCACAGCCCCGCATGTCCCGCGTGATGGGTATTCAGGGTACAGAGGTGCCTGGCCCCCAGTCTCGTTAGGCCGCCTTTTCCTGAGTCTGTGCGTGGCACGAATGGAGGGCGGTAGGGTGCTGGTTGCCCACAGGGGTTCCGTCCCCATAGAGACCGTCTCCTCTCCCGCTCTGTGCACGGAGGACACTGGAGTCTGAGGGACACGGTGCTGCGCCCCGGGTCCCCTCATATGGAGCATGTGCAGGAGGGAGCTGCGCACTGCGGGTGGTGGTGCGCTCACCACAGGTCAGGCTGGGGCTCCCGGTGGGGCGGGTCCTGCACCACACGGCACCCCAGCCGCCAGCAGGGCCCCCATCACGCGGTAGCCGTCGCAGAACCTCATCGTCCGTTTCTCTCTTTCCCTAAGCCCCTGCGTCACTCTTGGAGGGCAGTCTGGGAGGAGGAGGTACCCGCATGCTGGGCAGGGGTGCAGGGTCGCTGTCCCGAAGGGAGAACAGCACGGCCCCCAGAAACTGGCACAGAGGGCGCCTGGGGGCCCTGGTCGAGCTTCCAACTCCTGGTTTTGGCCCTGGTCACAATCCCAGGGTCATGGGATCGAGCCCCACGTCAGGGTCTGTGCTGACAGCGCAGAGCCTGCGTGGGATCCTCTCTTTCCCTCTGTCCCTCCCCCCTGCTTGCTCGTTCTCTCCAAATACATAATTGAATTTTATTATTTCTTTTTTTTTTTTTTTAATGTTTTTTATTTATTTCTAGGAGAGAGAGAGACAGCGTGAACAGGGGAGGGTCAGAGAGAGAGGGAGCCACAGACCGAAACAGGCTCCAGGCTCCGAGCTGGCAGTCAGCACAGAGCCTGACGCCGGGCCCGAACCCACGAACCGCAAGATCATGACCTAAGCGAAAGTCGGACGCTTAACCGACTAAGCCACCCAGGCACCCCATATAATTGAATTTTAAAAAATAATTCCGAACAAGGTGCATTATTCAGTAGTCGGTTCTAAGAGCTGGCTCTCAGCTTTGATACAAGGAATGAGGTAATGTTACTTACCCACACATTTTAGGTAAGGAGCTCAAGTAAAAAAATAAATAAAAATCTAGAGCATTCGAAGAAAACCAGGAGAATATATTTGTAATCTTGGAATGAGGGAGGCCTGCCTTCTAAGATGCAAAGAAATCTATGAAGGAAGTGATTGGTAAATCCAGTTTTGTACAAACAGAAAACTCTTGTAGGACCAAAAGAACAAAGTTTAAGAGAAAAGTGACATTTGGGGAGAAAGTACTTCTCACTGGCATGATCAGAGGTCAGTAGGAAGGGTATTTAAAGGCGTCCGTAACTCCCAGGAGACTCTCAAACAGCCTGGAGAGGGCACGCACAGCAGGAGCAGGGAGGTGACAGGTGCCCAAACCGCCCCCGATCTCTGAGGGCGACGCGCCCTACAGCCAGGTGGCTGTTCTGGTTGGTCAGTAGGACAGCCAGTGGCCGCGAACTCCCCCCGGGGCCACGAGGCTGCTCGCTGCGCCGTGAAGGCAGAGGTGACCAGCAGGCGGCATGGCAGCCTCTGGTAGACACCCATGCGCCTTCCCCTCCTGGCTCCCGCGACCCTTCACAGACTCGCGCCCGGAGTCCTGACCTCTTTGAAGTGGTGGCCCCGGTGTTAGTGCTGCTGCGGCAAATAAGCCTGCCAGTGGCCTTTAGCGGGCACAGGAGCAGGAGGGTGCATCCCGTTTCTAGTTACATGTGGAAAAACGCAAATCGAGGCGACAACTGTGTGCGCATTTAGACGTCTGCCTAAATGCACAGGAAATATCCGGAAGATGCCCAGGACTTAAGCGGTCCCTCTGGGAAGAGCAGAGGGGCTGGAGGCAGGATGGAGGCACTGGCCCTTCGTGCTGTCTTTTCTGGGTTCTTTCTGTGTGCGGCTCGTAAATTAGGGTGTCTGGACGGTGCTGGGGGTGCACACATATCCTTGGCCTGCTGCTGACCTTTGCTCCCTGTTCACAGGTGCGGGTCTTGGCGGGAGCCTGTCAACCCCTACTACGTCAGCTCCGGCTACGCCTTCGCCCCGGCCACCAGTGCCAACGACAGCGAGCAGCAGAGCCTGTCCAGCGACGCCGACAGCCTGTCCCTCACCGATAGCAGCGTGTGAGTCCCCTGTTGGGTGAACCCCCCTCCCCCACAGCTGCACGGACAGGCTGTGCTACAGGACATGTCCTTGACAGTCACTGCCTCTGTCCCAGGCCAAGGCTGCTGGGACCTTTGAAAGGGAAGAAACCAAGGAAGCGGGGGTTCAGCCTTGTCGTCAGCGTTCACAGTCTGGGGTTTGCTTTACAGACAGGTGGCTGAGCGGGGCGGGGGTGCGGGCCTCCCCCTGCGAGGCTGCTTCCTGTGCAGGGGTGCTGTTCTATACCTGTCACTGCGTAAAATCTACTCCGTCGCCCGCTCTGCGTAGGAGATGGGGAGACAGGAGCTGGGGGGAGTCGGTGTGGCCGGTTTCCAGCCACCCTGGCGCCCGGACGGTGCAGGGACAGCTCAGGGCTGCACACGTCTCCGAGGCCTCGGTCGCCGTCCAGAGCCACCTGGAGCCTCGGCAGCCCTCGGTGGTGACAGTGGACCTTCTCCTCTCGTTGTCCTCTGTAGGGAAGCCCCCCCTTTGTGAGAAAGGACTTCTTTCTGACACTCTAGTCTGCCTTGGCAGGTGGCTTTTCGGGGCTACCCAAAGAGTGGGGTAACCCTCTGGTTATAGCAGGGCGCTGCCCAGCCAGCCTATCAAGGTCACTTGGGGTCTCGGCCACCGTGAACATCAGACTTAGCAGCTTTAAGACTGTGTGCCATTCGCCACCTGGCCACCACTGATGGGAAGGTCCCGGCCGGGCCTGGGGCCAGGACCCAACCTCAGGCACCCTCCGACACCGGCAGGGCTGGAAGGGAGCCCTGGACCAGGACAGCGGGCGGGTATGGGGCACCCTCTCCCCCCGGAGACTGCAGGGCGCGTGGGGCAGGCCTGCAGCTGTAAGTCGGTTGCCAGAGATTTTGTCCCCAGCCGGCTGGTTTCTTCCTGGGGAACATTTTCGAGAACCAGATAGGGTTGAGTAACAAAGAAGAAAAGGGCTACTAACCGCCTTTTAAAATTTGTGGCCCCCCTTTTCTGTGCTGTTTTCATGCTGGCTGCCTCTCCTCTCCTGTGGTGTGTGCGCGGCGCCCCTGCCGCCTGTTGGCCAGGCCGTGTCGTCGTGTATCTGGGGCCCTTTCTCTTTTGGGTGGCCATACGGTGGTGACATCACGAGGTGGCTCTGTCCCTTTGGGTTCAACTTGTGTGTGGATGGATTATTTCATTCTTCGTGTCACGTCTTTTTTTTTTTTAGGTTTTTTTTTTTTTTTTTTTTAATTTTTTTTATTTTCTAGGAGAGAGAGAGAGAGACAGCGTGAGCAGGGGAGGGTCAGAGAGAGAGGGAGTCACAGACTGAAACAGGCTCAGGCTCTGAGCTGGCAGTCAGCACAGAGGCCGACGCGGGGCTTGAACCCACGAACCGCGAGATCATGACCTGAGCGAAAGTCGGACGCTTAACCGACTAAGCCACCCAGGCGCCCCTTAAGTTTATTTTTAGAGAGGTGGGGGTCAGTAAGCAGGGGAGGGGCAGAGGGAGGGGGAGAGAGAGAATCCCAAGCAGGCTCAACTGACTGAGTCCCCAGACACCCCCTTTGTCTCACATCTTTAAGATGAAATGTTGATGTGTTTTTAACCTCAAAGTTTCTTCCTCAAAGTGCCTGTGGTTTTAACAGCACCTGCTGCGACACCCCCCCACTCCCAGGCAGCCAACCGCGGGCCCCGCACTCATACCGTTTGGTTTTCTCCTCCCAGGGACTGGGGACTACGGTGAAGATGCACTTGCCAGCACATGTTTCTTGTAAATTCTCTTAATTCTCTCTAAGGAAAGGACATATGTTTGCTAAAGGGAAAATCTAAAATTTTTAAATATTTTTTTCCTGATACTGTATTCTCATTGGTTACACTAAGATCAGAAACAGCAACAGGAGGGGCGCCTGGGGGCTCAGTCGGTTAAGCATCTGACCTCAGCTCAGGTCGTGATTCTTACAGCTCGATCTTAGAGTTTGAGCCCTGTGTCTGGCTCTGTGCTGTCAGCGCAGAGCTTGCCTGGGATTCTCTGGCCACCTCTCTCTCTGCCCCTCCCCCGCTCGTGTGCAGGCCCTCTCTCTGTCTTTCAAAAAAGAAATAAACATTAAAAAAAAAATAGGGGCGCCTGGGTGGCTTAGTCGCTTGGTCGTCGTTTCGCTTAGGTCATGATCTCGCGGTTCGTGTGTTCGAGCCCTGCGTCGGGCTCTGTGCTGACTGCCAGCTCAGAGCCTGGAGCCTGTTTCAGTCTGTGACTCCCTCTCTCTCTGACTCTTCCCTGCTCACGCTGTCTCTCTCTCTCTCCTAGAAATAAATAAAAATTTCAAAAAAGATTAAAAAAAAATAGAAGATTTTCTATCTTCTGCTCCCTCCCCATGTGTGTGCTCTCCCTCTTTCTCTCGAGTAAAAATTAATAATTAATTAAAAAAATTTTTTAAGTGTAGGAATAGACATAGAATGTAAGTTATTTGAACGTGTATTAGAGGCACAAAGCAGGGTGGTCCGTTTCTTCTAAATTCTTTCTTCGGGGCACGGCTGCCCTCGGCCGGTCAGCCACACGGTGAAAACGGTGGCAGCGTGGCCCACGAGAATGGACACGGGCGTCCAAGGACAGCACCTCATCCAGGGGCCTGTGGGACCTTTAACCAGTGCCTGGTCAAAGCATATGAGAAACAGGTTGGTGGCTCTGGACACCTGGATTAAACCATTGGGGCAGGTGATGACATTTTTTTACTGCGTTTGACTCGCCCCTGCGCTTGACGCCTGTCCCCTGGAGCGCCCCTGCTGGAGCACTGAGCCGGTCGCACCGCACACCCAGTTGGCGCCCAGATAGCTGGGGGCACCAGGGCAGTGACCGGAGAGATGGGCCGTCCCAGCCTCATTCCGCCTCGTTCCGCTGCAGTCCAGCCTTTCCGCCCAGACCCGGGCTTTCAGGCACGTGTCAGCAAAGCCGCCAGGCGGTGGGGCAAGGGGTGGCTTCCCTGGGCTGCCCAGCAGCTCCTAAGTAAGATGAGACTGTGGCCGCCCTGGTGGGTCCCGCTGGGAGGTCAGAGCGCTGCTCTGAGGGCACCACCGACCCATCCCCCCACGCACCCCCTCCACGGGCCGCGCTTGGGAAGGCGGCCAGGGGACACAGACCTTCGCCCACCAGAGGACAGGGAGGCCAAAGCGTTTGGACAGCCAGACGGTTTCCGGCCTCCTCCTTTCCCACTCTGGGAGCTGGGAACCTGGTCGGGAGTCCTTCAGTGAGAAGTTACATGGCGACCCGGAGGGGCCGCTCTCCAGGCCTTCTGCTCGGTGGGCGTTGCCACGTCACGGGACTCCTGTTGGCCACCGTGCTTCTCACGATAGCTTTAAATAGCGGGGAGAGGCCTGGAGAGCTGGGGGGATTGGGCCTGTGCCGCGGGGGAGGCATCAGATCTGGCTTCTGCCTTGAGCAAGTGCACTTAGTCACGTAGAGACAGTGTGTAATTTGATTCACATGGTTATTCTAACCTTCAAGAGCATTTGTAACTAAAACGTCAAGGAAACTACATCGCGTACCCCTCAGAGAGACTCCCCTGCCGGGCCAGTCTACCCTGGAAGGCAGCAGAATAACATAGAACCTTGGAGGTCTCTTTCAGGGGGTCTAAGTTGTCTTGGCTGTCTGTGTGTGGGTCCGTTGAGAGCGCCCTCCCAGACACGCACACCGGGTCCACCAGGGCGATAAACGACAGGTTGGGGAGTGTTTTCGGCAAAGGCGTAGTAAATAGTTCAGGCTTTGAGGCCACATACAGTCTCTGTCACATATTCCTTTCCTGCTCCCCCCCGCAACTTTAGAGAGAGACCATAAGCGGGGGAAGGCGGGGGAGGGAGGGAGGAAGGGAGAGAGACAGAGACAGAGAGAGAGAATCTTAAGCAAGCTCCATGCTCGGTGTGGAACCCAACATGGAGCTCGATCCTACGCTTCTGGGATCATGACTGAAGCCAAAACGAAGGAGGAAATGGAATGACTTGACCCTCAACTTACTGAGCCACCAAGGTGCCCGTCCTCCCCATTCATAGCTCGCAGTCTGCAGAAGTCAGGCCCGGCTGCTGCGCTCCACACAGAGCCAGCACGGTTACGCTCCATTCTGTTGCGTTGTTGCGTTTGCGCTCACACCGAACTCTCTCTCCTCCGGCCAGGGATGGAGTCCCACCGTACAGGACCCGCAAGCAGCATCGCCGGGAGATGCAGGAGAGCGTCCAGGTCAACGGGCGGGTGCCTCTACCTCACATTCCTGTAAGTTCTGGCCACACGGCCACCCCCACCGCGTCTCCCAGGTCAGGGCTCACCGGCCTTCTGGGACCATGTCTGCCCCTCCTCCCTCCTTCCCGGGGCCACTGGGCAGTGGCAAGGGCATCGCTAGCTTCCTTTGAGCTCAGCTCCCGTCCAGGGGTAGCATGTGGCCAGTGCGCGGTCACGCCCTACAGGCTGGTGAGGACAGCGTGGGTGGCCTGTGGGCCTGCACTGTCCTTTCAGAGGGGCAGGGAGGGCCTCACGTGACACCTGCTGTGCAGTCTTCCCATCCTGTTAAGTGAGATGCTTCTCCTCCACGTGGGAGAGCAGCTCTGAGACCCCACCACTGGCTCGACACTGCGCCAGCCGCCTGCACAGGCGACCTCTCTGCGGCTCTGCCCCGAAGCCCGGCGGCAGCAGTGCTCCGGTACCGTGAGCACCTGCTGCAGGAGGTGCCTCAGCTTCACCTTTCGGATGAAAACAGTGAGGGGACAGTGGTCCCCCCCACTGTGGGCACTGGGGGGGCCAGGGGGGGCTTCAACAGAGCAGTCCAGCAGCCCCCCCGGCGGAGACCGCCCACCAGACGGAGAAGAGTTCTCGGGGAAGAGGAGGAGAGCTTGCAGGAGCCTCTGACTGTAGGTGCTGCAAGCAGCCATCTGCGGTTTCTGTGCAGGCAGAGGGAACCTTTCTCAGGGTCACCGCCCAGCCGTCTATGGCCATGGCTCCTTAGAGTCGTTTAGCTACTTGAATTTCCAGGTAAGAAAGGTGATTGTGGTTGAGAAGAAAGGATGTGGATAATCTCTTGCTTCTGAGAAAAGGATGGTCTGTGCGGGGGGTGCCTGGGCGGCTCAGTTGGTTAAGCGTCCAACTCTTGCTCTTGGCTCAGGTCATGATCTCACAGTTGGTGGGATCCAGCCCCACATCGGGCTCTGTGCTGACAGCAGGGAGCCCGCTTGGGATTCTCTCTTCCTCTCTCTTCTGCCCTTCCTCTGCTCGCATGCTCTCTAAATAAATAAATAAGTAAATGTTAAAAAATGGAAAAAAATAAAAGGGTGGTCAAAAGTCTTGTCACCTGCCAGCCAACCCTCAGCACAGCACAGACTTGACCTAAGCCAGGCGCTGACAGCGTGCACTTGGGGAGGCATGGAGGAGGCTGCCGGTGGTCTGCGTGTGGGTGCGCGCCTGCTGCTGGGGTCCCCCCACCCCCAGGATCCCTCGCGGGAAGGACCGGCCTTCTCGTGCTGTTGGCCGGCCGGGGCCGCACGTGGCCGTGCTTCGCCGCGCGCTAGTACCGCTAGTACGTGTGTCTCCCAGCAATCTTCGTGGATCTTTTTTCTTTTTTCTTTTTTTTAAGGTTTATTTGTTTTGGGGGGGCGGGGAGTGAGGTAGGGGCAGAGAGAGGGGGAGTGCGAGAACTCCAAGCAGACTCTTCACTGTCAGTACGGAGCGCGATGCCAGGCTCTGTCTCGTGAACCGTGAGGTCATGACCTAAGTCGAAGTCAAGAGTCAGACGCTTAACTGACTGGGCCTGGGCAGGGGGAGCAGGAGGGGAGCCTGGGGAGCCTGTGTCCCAGAAAGGAAGGGGGTGAGTGGATGCGGGAGCCGTGTGGAGGTGCTTCCTCCTGCCGAGGCCCAGGCCGCGGAGCACGGGGGTTAGTGGCGGTGAAGTAGGAACGTGTGCATCTGCGCTCACGGACCGAGCACGCCGCGAGTGTGATGAGCAGCAGGACACTCGCGCCCACCCAGGTGGCCCCCGTGCAGCCGTCGCTCCGTGGGACAGAGTGACTTGGGGGCCAAGGTGCCATGCTGGGACACATGGAC
Source organism: Proteles cristata cristata (assembly GCA_017311185.1). NCBI lineage: Eukaryota > Metazoa > Chordata > Mammalia > Carnivora > Hyaenidae > Proteles > Proteles cristata. The sequence continues at coordinate 282,275 of JAESUZ010004871.1, read as the reverse complement.
GCCGTTCTTCCCCCAGGACTGTGAGAGGCCCGGGGCCCTCCCGCCGGGGGCGTCAGCAGGCCGCAGCCCACCTTGAGGGCCGTCCTGCACAAGAGGTGGCTTCAGACCTTCGGAAGCCACAGGGCCACAGAAGTCCAGAGGAGACCGGCTTGTTCCAGACTGAACGAGTGCAGAGAAACGGCCCGGCTGAGCACCATGGGCCTTGGCGGGGGAGGAAGGGAGGGCCATGCAGGGCCTGTGGTGCCTCGGGATCCAGGGGCGCTCACGTCAGAGAGCCTTCCTCTGTCACACCTGCCGACAAGGTGATAGGGCCTTAATTCAAACAATGAAACCCAAGCGTATTCAACAAAACCAAAAGAGAAAATTGATGAGCTGGAATACAGACCTGGAAAGATGTCTCAAGATGGGGCACAGAGAATCGGGAGGAGACAAGAGTCAAAGTGTCATTGTAGGAATGTTCTAGAATTGAGGAAAGCAAGGAATCTTCAGGTTTTGGAAGGTTCTGGCTGAGTCAGCATGAAGTCAGAGCCGAGACAGGCAGGCATGGCAGCGAGAGCCGAGCTTTGCCATGCGGTGTGGACAGTGCTGTGGCCTCACAGGCGTCTCCCCTTGGTGACCCAGCTGCCCGGCAGTGCCAGGAGCAGTCCCGTGTCCGTGCTGACCCTCGGGCGCGGCCCTCTGCAGCCGCCCAGTGAGGGCAGGCGGTCCTGTGCGTCCTGGTGACGTCCGCATGCTGGTTACCTTCCAGACGGGGTTTAATGAGCCCCTGCTCTTTGAGCTGGTCACACGTTCAAGGGAACGGGTGGCTGGAGTGGGCTGGGCACGGCCAGGCAGTCAGTGTGGATGGGGAGCCAGGGGTCATCGGCCTCCTCACCCACCGGGCTTTGTTTTCTGGGGCCCAGAGTTAGAAGAAGATGTTGACTGCTGCTTATCTACGGCGTGGGGAACTTCTGGGTCTACACGGGGGCCCCTGTGCCTGCTGGCTCAGCAGACGGGGCCTGGCGGGGGTGTGGCGGGGTCGCACGCTGCTGCAGGGGGGCGGGCACAGAGGCAGCTCAGCCTGGGGAGCCGGCCCCTGCGGGGGCACCGCGTCCTTGTGTGGGGGAACGGGGCGCAGCCTGGAGCCCGGCCTGGCCGCGTGGTCACGGCAAACAGGCCAGCACGTGGGTCGGTGATGGCGGTTGGGGGTTCACAGTGAGGAGAGGGCGCGCTGCATCGGTTGTGTTGGTGTGGGCGCGTGTGGAAGCGAGTGGGACAGACCTCACCCGTGTGGACTCTGGAAGCCAGCAGGGGGAGCTCTCGTGCCGTCCCAGCGGGAGCGCCGGGTACAGGGAAGGACACACTGGGTCCCCTGCACAAGTCACCCCCCCAGCACAGCCAAGGAGAAGCCGTTGTCAGCTGGACGCTCGCTTCTCTACCGTGGACTTCCGTTCACGGCAGCCCCTCCCACCTTCCCCTTCTCCGTAAAATAGTGTCTTTTCCTTTGTTTGTGGGAGTTGTCACTTCTGCCACAGATTGCTTGTCCCCACTCTCAGCTCTTGGCTACTCCTGAATAAAACCATTTTTGCTGGTAAGACAACTGACTTTTATTTTTAAGGGTAACATTTAAAAAAATTTTTTTTTTAAATTTTATTTCTGAGGCAGAGACAGCATGAGCAGGGGAGGGTCAGAGAGAGAGGGGGAGACACAGAATCTGAAACAGGCTCCAGGCTCTGAGCTGTCAGCACAGAGCCCAATGCGGGGCTTGAACCCACGACCGTGAGATCGTGACCTGAGCCGAAGTTGGATGCTTAACTGACTGAGCCACCCAGGCGCCCCAAGGGTAACCTTGTTTATCTAACAACCCACAAGAAAATGTTTCTCATCCTGGCAGTGGTCGTGGTTGAGGTGTCTCCTCCGTGGCTGGTGACGCCCGCCTGCCCCAGGAAACTGCATGTCCACTTCGTCGTTGGGTTGGGGATTTGGGGGGCGGGGTCCCAGGTGGGCCCGGGGAGCGCAGGGCCAGCGGCACAGGCTGTGCTGCCCTGAATTCGGTGGCGCTGCCCCAGGTGGTCCTTGCTGCGTGACTTCCAGGGGTCGGGGCCGTGTAGCCGTGTGGGTGTCGGTGCGGGGAACACAGAGGCGCCGCCACGTGGGGGACCTCGCTGACCTTTCAGTCCTGAAACGTCTGCTCCTACGGCTGAGGGGGGGGCCGCTGAATTCCCCCGAAGTTCCGCAGTTTAATTGCTGAGACTCTTCCCTCTGTGACTTCTGTTCCTCCACAGCCGGAAGGTTACTGTTCTTCCACGGTTATTACAGTTATTGTCATTTCTGACGGTTTCCCGCTTTCAGAAGCACAGTGGTGCAGCCTCGAGGCTCTTTTCCAGAACACACGATCTTGGGGTGTGCGTCCGCCGCAGGGCCGAGCCGCCCACACGTCCTGGCTCCGTGTCGGTGCGCTTCTGTCTCCCCGGGACTTTTCACTCAGCCCTTGCTCTGCATGTGCCGTCACGCGGTCAGCCCCGCGCAGCCCTTGCCTTTGGATGTCTGGCCTTACGCCCTCCGTCCCGTGTGGTCACTGCGCTCTGCTCCGTGCAGTCCCCGGAGGAGCCAGCCTGCTGGCCTCTGGCCTCTCCTGTCCACGTAGATTCCCTTCAGGGTCCCGGCCTCTTGGCTGTCCCCACCGCGCAGGCTCTTCTGAGAACACTGGACACCCCCGGTGGCCCCGTCTGGGTCCAGCCTCCCCGCCTGCCCTGCGCTGGGCCCCACGGGACCACCTGCACCAGCTCGCTCTGCCGATGTGTTGGCTTGTGCCCTGGGCTTGCCCTCCCCTGTGTCCCCCTGAAGACCCTTCAGAGCTTTCTGCGGCCACCCCGAGCTCATGGAGGCCGGTATACGCCCCACACGTGGCTGTTCGTCCCTGAGCCCTGGCCATGACCTTCTCACCTAGGCTTCCGCGTTTCTGAGGTACTGTTGTTTTGTAGATGAGCAGCAGGCAGAGTCGAAACTGTGCCCAAAGCCCCCAACGGGAGTGAGGGGCGCTGCCTCCCCTGCCCGAGCCTCCTCTGCTTGGCTTGCTATACGCCTGAAGGCCAAGGCTCTAGACCCCCACAGTCCACCTGCAGGGCCAGCGAAGACCCCCGTCTCGGGCTCCGCCCCTCCTGGGCCCCCCGCCCCTCCCCCCTCCCCCTCCTCTTGGCAGCTCCCTCGTGCTCCCATCCCCTCAACAGGGGTCGGTGGCTTAGATTTAAAAAAATTTTTTTTTTTTTGAGAGACAGTGCAAGCTGGAGAGGGTCAGAGAGAGGGGAGACAGAGGACCCAAAGCCGGACTCCCTGCTGTCAGCGCAGAGCCCGGTGTGGGGCTCGAACTCAGGAACCGTGAGACTGTGACCTGAGCTGAAATCAAGGGTCAGATGCTTACCTGACCGAGCCACCCAGGTGCCCCAAGTGGCTTAGATTTTTAAAACCTGTTTTGCTATAAAAGACACTTAAAAGCAGAGCTGACAAAATTAGATTGAAGCCTGCCGACTAGGTGAGAGAACTGTCCGGTCTCGTTCTCTCTTTGGGTCTCATTTTGTTCACGGGAGTGTCGTCAGTTTGTGAGATGCACCGACGTGTTCAGGAATCAGCGGGCATCACACGTGTCGTTTGTCCTCTGCGGGCTCAGGAACGCGCACGCGAGTCTGCGTGTGGCAGACAGTAACCGGAAATGGGGCAGGGAGCAGTGCTCGGGGGCCTGGGGGCCTGGGGGAACGGTGGACGGCAGTTCTTCCCGCTAGTCTTGCGACTTTTTCGATTTTGAAATTACTTCAGAGTAAAGCTAAACCCCCAGAAAAGCCACATGGTGTATTTCTGTAAACTGTGTGGCACGGTTATTTCCTCTGAGAAGGGAGGTCTGCCCGTTTCCCCTGATTTTCCTCCTGCATGTGGAGTCTTGTCTCTGGCTGAAGGAGGCCTCGAGAGCCCGCTGCCCTCTGTGCTCGTGGGGCGGGGGGGCTGCAGAGGCCACTGCCCTGGGGCTCCCGGGCTGGGCCTCTCTCTCTCTCTCTCTCTCTCTCTCTCTCTCTCTCTCATGCGTGGTCTTTGCTGCTTTCTCTTCCCCCTCCTGGGCACTGGCCCGGCCAGCCCTATTAGAGGCCCTGCTCTGGGCCGGGCTTGGGGGCACACCTGGCTTGGGGCACCAGAACCGGGCACCTGCCTGCAGCCGCCGTGGTAACGTGACCCAGCCCTAACGCGGCGCCCGCCGGCTCCGAGCCCCCGGTTCTGTGGTCGTGCGAGGCTGGGGAAGCGGTCGCCAGGGCTGTGTGCCCCCTCCCAGGACCGTGCTGGCTGAAGGAGGCCTTGCGTCAGACAAGACGAGGGGGCCGCGAGGACCCCGGCAGCAGGGGGAGCGGGTGACCACTCGCTTTCGGAGGAAACCCCGGTTTCACACGCTGTTTCCGCTCACGCAGAAAGTGCCCGTGCGCCGTCGTGACGGGGCCGACCGTGCAGGGCTGCGCGCGGCCGGCTCATCGGCGGTGTCTCCTTGCAGCGCACTTACCGAATGCCAAAGGAGATCCGCGTGGAGCCCCAGAAGTTCGCCGCGGAGCTCATCCACCGCCTGGAGGCCATCCAGCGGACGCGGGAGGCCGAGGAGAAGCTGGAGGAGCGGCTGAAACGCGTCCGGATGGTGAGTGGGCCCCTCCTGGGGTGGGCTGCGGCCATCCCAGTTCTGGATTAGCCCGTTCCCATTTGGTTGAGTTGAGGGCGGCGTGAGGCTCCCAGGACGCCAGCTCCCGACGCCCTCTGCCCTGTCCTGGTGGGCTGGCCGCTCTGCTGTGACGCCCGTCCCTGCGGCCGCCACCGCACGAACCCAGTCCTCACTGCCTCACGGGCATGAGGTCCCCGTGGCCGGGGCCCTGGGCCCTGCCTGAGAGCAATCAGTAGGCACTCAGCAGCCGCTCCTCTGGCTGCAGGGAGCCGGGGGTCCTGTTCCACATGCTTCTGGGGAGACCCCGCCCCGCTGCCGTCCCCAAGCGGTGGCCAGGCCAGAGCAACATCAGCTCAGCTCGGGGAGGACTGTTACGGCAGGCGACGCACACAGGCAGGTCCCACACACCGCCGGGACAGGCCCCAGGGGACAGGCTCCACGGGCACCGTGCCCACGTGGGGAGCAGAGCGTGCACTTGGCAGGGGGGCTGGGAGCCCCACTTGTCATCCCAGGTGCGAAGAGGGTCATGTTCAGACAGAGACCCCTGCGTGCTGTTTTCTGACCTGTGCCCGTGCCTGGTGGAAGGTGGGACACTCGGGCGATTTCGCATGATCTGTGACTTATTCCTGGGCTGTAACTGCCAGAGACACTTGGCTTCTGTGGCCCGTGGGTGTCATCCTGCAGGGTTTGTTCCCCCACGTGCTCAGGGGCTTCCGTCCTGAGGCGCTGATGACAGGCGTGTCCCTCGAGCGAGGCCTTCCCCATGCTCCTTGCACTTCACCAGGTTGTTTACCCTCGAGGTCCCGTGCCCCGGGGTCCCGCAGCCGCTGTGTCGCTGGACGCTGTCCTTAGGTCTCCAGCAGGTAGGACGTTCCTACTGAAACAGCCCGGCTCGCTCAGTCGGTGGAATGAGTGACTCTTCCTCTCAGGGTTGTGAGTTCAAGCCCCATGTTGGGTGTGGAGTTCGCTTTTTAAAAAAAAGAAAAAATGGCCACTACCAGGTGGGTGTCTTCCAGCCCCTCCTCAGTACTCCACGCCCAATACCTAAACCTCAAAAACAAACAATTGTTGTGGAGGCGCCTGGCAGCTCAGCTGGTAGAGCATCCGACCCTTGATTTCAGCTCAGGTCGTGATCCCAGGGTCATGGGATTGAGTCCCACGTAGGGCTCTGTGCTGAGCGTGTAGCCTGGCAGGATTCTGTCCCCCCTCGCCCAGGCCCCTCTTGCAGACTTGCGCTCACTCTCTCTCGGTCGCTCTCAAAACAAAAACAAGACACACCAAAAACCTGATTGTTCTTGAAGGAAGTGTTTCTGTACGTGATCGCCGGACGTCCACGTTTACCAGACCTGAGCCCTCAGACTGTCACAACCCCAGGGGGGTCCTCTTTCAGCCTCCATGTTCCCCCAGGGAGTCGTGTGCGCCCAGGTCTGAAGATGCCGCCGTGGGGCACGGCCGCGGTCATAGCCAGCGCTTTTCTGTCCTGCCCTCCATGCATGGCACGCGGGCGGTGCCCTTGCTGTCCGGTGACACCCAGGGTGGAAATAAGGGGCCTGCCCACCCCCCACGTTTTTCAGATTCACCTAGCGTGTCAAAACCTGGGATTCGTGGTGGTGCCGGGAAGTGGGGGGTGGTCACCGAGGCGACGGCCAGATGCTGAGGGAACCGCGGGAAAGTGTGTTGGAGCACCCGTGCGGAGTCACTGAACTTCTCTCCCAGCGACCAGGTGACTCCCATGTAGGCGGCGCAGTGCCCACCCACTGCGCGTCCACCAGCCTGGGGTCCAGCGGGGCTGGGTGCACACTAGGGGGGCAGCTGTGGAGGCCTCCTGTCCCTCAGGGTCCGGCGGAGGCCTCCGCGAGTGGAGGGGCTGTCGGGTGCCCGGCCTGTCTGGTAACCTTCTCTGAGGAATCAGCAGTCTGGAACAGAGTTGCCGCGGGGCACAGCAGGATTTAGTGGGAGCCAGACCCTGGCTTGCGTGCGGTCGCAGGGCTGGCACCATAGCACGTTGGTGGCCCGAGCGGGCCTCCACCAACCCCCTCGGGTCACTCATGAGGTAAAAGTCCCCAGCGGTTTGTGGCAGAAGCTTAAGGAAGGAGGCGTTCACTCTCTCGTTGCAGAACCAGGCTCTCGTAATTGTGGCAAGTCTGTCGTCGTGGCTCCACGTGCCCGTGGCCCTGCAGGTGGCCGGGCTGAATGGGCATCGTAAAGGCAACCATAGGCATCCGGGGTATTTCTCTCATGTCTGAGTCGTAGTCTCTTTCTCCACGGCCTCCCTGTCGGGTGCACACGGTTGCGCCTGGATCCACCAGACGCTCTCGGGGGGCTGGACCCGGCCGCACAGACTGCCCGGTGCTCGATGACTGAACAGATGTTCAGACCAATAGCCCCTTGTGTTTCCCAAGTATCAGTCCGGAACGAACTGGCGGGCCCGCGGTGGCTCCTGGACACGGTGCCGGGCTCTCTGTCACAGTCTCTGGCCTGTAGCCACTCTGCCCCCAGAGGCCTCCCTCCGTCCCCAGGGGGCTCACTGCCCCGCAGGTGGCCATGCAGACCCACCTGACAGCACTGTGTGCTTCAAAACAGGACAAAACAGGAGACACTCAAATTTAACTACATATCTACCAGGAATCCGTATGGACGTGAGAGGCCCTGTCTTGTGTGATCTTACAAAAGGTGGCACGTATAACTGTGCCATAAGCTACAGTCTTTTTTTTTTTTATAGTTTATTTTTTTTAATTTTTTAAATTTATTTCTAGGAGAGAGAGAGAGAGAGAGCGCGAGCAGGGGAGGGTCAGAGAGAGAGGGAGTCACAGACTGAAACAGGCTCCAGGCTCCGAGCTGGCAGTCAGCACACGGCCCAACGCGGGGCTCGAACCCACGAACCGCGAGATCATGACCTGAGCGAAAGTCGGACGCTTAACCGACTGAGCCACCCAGGCGCCCCTAGTTTATTTTATTTTTGAGACAGAGAGAGAAGTGAGCGGGGGAGGGTCAGAGAGAGAGGGAGACACAGAATCTGAAACAGGCTCCAGGCTCTGAGCGGTTGGCACAGAACCCAAAGCGGGGCTCAAACCCATGAACCGCGAGGTCATGACCTGAGCTGAAGTCGGATGCTTAACTGACTGAGCCACCCAGGCGCCCCAACTATAGTCTTTTTAAAAAAGAGAATAATTGCAAATTTTTAAATAACAGTTTTGTTGTAAAACTTGGGAGAGAAGAATAAAGAAGAAAGTGAAAACTCTTACCTAGACGGGTCAGCAAACCTATAACATTTCAAACCCATAAAACTGATTCCTTACATATGCAGAGCCTGGAGTGTCCACCACCACCCCCTTGCCGCCCCCTGGGGATCGCGGGGGTCCGTGTCCCTCGGAGGGCACAGTAGAGGTTCTGGGATGGGAATTGGGGTGGGCTGTGGGAGCCCGGGGCCCCAGTCTGCCCGAGAGGAGCACACTCCCCCTCCCCCCACCCATGCACCTGCCCCTCTGTCCTCCTCAGTGCCACCTTCTCCCTGAACACAGACTGAAGCGTCTGTACCTGACCACCTGTCCTAGTGAGGGGGAGGGGCTTTCCCATAAGTGATGTTTCGTAGTGGAGTTTTCGAGATTTGTTTATAGGAAAGCACAGGAGTAGCTATCCCATTCTTTCCGGTTATTACCGGATTTACTCCCTGTTATTCCGGTTTACTCCCAGTTATTGAGTGAGATGAGAAAATACCTGCAAGATTTGTCTTGGAATTAGGCTGGTCAGATACGGCCCTCTTGATTGTCAGAGACTCCAGCAAAACCCAACTAGTTGTAACGTGACAATCAACCAAGAATAACAGAGCAGAGTAATAAAGCAGAAAACAAGAGCTTTTCAGTACAAGGACTGTGTTCCCTTTGAAAGTATAATGGAGGGCGCCTGGGTGGCTCAGTCGGTTGAGCGTCCGACTTTCGTTTGGGTCATGATCTCGCGGTTCGTGGGTTCGAGCCCCGTGTTGGGCTCTGTGCTGACTGCCAGCTCAGAGCCTGGAGCCTGTTTCAGTCTGTGACTCCCTCTCTCTCTCTGACCCTCCCCTGCACACGCTGTCTCTCTGTCTCTCTCCTAGAAATAAAAAAAACATTAAAAAAAAAAAAAAAAGAAAGAAAATATGATGGAAAGGGGATGCCTGGGTAGCACGGTCGGTCAAGCATCTGACTCTTGATCTCAACTCAGGTTATGATCTACCAGTTCGTAATTTCAAGCCCCACATCAGGCTCTGTGCTGACAGTGTGGAGCCTGCTTGGGACTCTGTGTCTCTCCCTCTCTCTCTTCCCCATCCCATCTTTTAAATAAATCAACTTTAAAAGAAAACGGAAGAAAATATACTGGAAAGCATGGAAATAAACTTGAGGGCAAGGAAAATCAACTGAAAAAATAAAAATCCCTTTATTGAGAAACGGAGAAGAGAACTGAATCCCTCCCGAGGTTTCTCAGTGGGCTGGGCTGGGTGGGCGTGGTGGTCCTTAAACTCTTGGTGTGTGGCGGCCGTGGGTGTGCTCACACTCCGCAGCACCCCGCCTTGCCCTGCCTCACCCTGAGCTCGGGGCTGCCGGCCCCCGCGGTGCTGTGCTGCGGGCTTGTTTCTGTTCCCGAGGGTGAGGTGTCTGAGTCGGTTGGCGCCAGGGGTGACTCGTGGCCTTGTCCCGCAGGAGGAAGAAGGTGAGGACGGTGACATGCCCTCTGGGCCCCCGGGGGCCGCTCATAAGCTGCCGTTGGCCGCGGCCTGGCACCACTTCCCGCCCCGCTATGCCGACGTGGGCTGCGTGGCCTTGCGGGACGCGCACGAGGAGAACCCCGAGAGCATCCTGGACGAGCACGTGCAGCGGGTCATGAGGACGCCAGGCTGTCAGTCGCCGGGGCCCGGCCACCGTTCCCCTGACAGCGGGCACGTGCCCAAGATGGTGGGGGTGCTGGGGGGCGTGCCCCCTGGGCACAGTAAGCACGCTCCCAAGTCTGGGGCGAAGCTGGACGTGGCCGGCCCGCACTTGCACAGACACGGCCACCACCACGGTCACCATGGGGCAGCCAGGCCCAAGGAGCAGGCCGAGGTGGAGGCCACCCGCCGTGTCCAGGGCAGCTTCGCCTGGGGCCCGGAGCCGCACGGCCACACGGCCAAGCCCCGCAGCCACTCAGAGAGCGCGGGCGCCGCGCCCAGCGCCGGCGACAGCCTGGCCTACAGGTGAGTGTCTGTGGCCACCTGACCCTTCCCTTGGGATCCTTTGTCCCTGAAGCAGTATCAGTAAGGGCCACGTGTGCCCTCCCGGGGAAGGAGGAGTCGCAGTGAGAGGCTGTGTCTCCTGAGGCTTCAGCTCAGGTCTTCAGGACCAGAATTCCCCTTTAAAAGTCGCCCAGCGAGGGTCAGGTGCAGACTGCAGGTGGGTGGTGACCCAAGGGCCCCACCGCCAGGCCTGTATGCCAGGCTGGCCTGGGGCTCCGGGCCGGCCAGGGCTGCAGCCTTGAAGGGTGCTTGGATAGGAAGGCGCCTGTGTCAGGGAGAGGCGTCTGGCTGAGGAGTGAGCTGGTCCCGGTGCTGCCGCCACCAGGCGGGTGGCTGGGCTGGGAGGGCGAAGGACGGGGTGCCCTCGCCCTCCCAGCCGGTGCTGCCTGGACACCTTCCACTCCCCACCAAACGCTCAGACAGCCCGGTCTGGCCCTGGCATTGGGGTGCGGCCCCTGAGGACGCACAGCTCTATCACAGCCACCGCGTTCAGGGAGCCGCTGTCCAGCCACAGGCCGGGGGCTGAGGCCAGCACTTGACTCCCAGTCTCTTGGTTTTGTAGCGGGAAGGCTGGCACCGCGTCCAGAAGAAACGCCAAGAAGGCCGAGTCAGGGAAGAGCGCGGGCGCCGAGGTGCCGGGCCCCTCAGAAGACGCGGAGAAGAACCAGAAGATCATGCAGTGGATCATCGAGGGGGAGAAGGAGATCAGCCGGCACCGCAAGGCGGGCCACGGGTGAGAGGCACCCCACGTCCCGGGTGATGCAGGCGCCTGCCTGCGCCACGAACGGACGAGCCTTCAGCACGGTTCTGCCAGGGTCTCGGAAGCTGAGGCCGGGCCCCAGCCACCTGTCCTTACGCACGGTGGCAGTGAGCCGACACCCACCCCGAGTGGGGCCCTGTGCTGGCAGCGGGGTCCTGACGCGGCTCCCGTGTCCTGGGCAGGAGTGCCTGCTGCTGAGCCCGCTCTCGAGTCCCCACGCTTCCTCCCGAGCTCCTCTTGCTGCGCCCAACCTGCCAAGGGGGCTGCCTTCACACAGCTGCGTCCCGAGGTTATTTCTGGGGTGGTGACGCCTCCGCGTGACAGTAACCTAAGTTACCGGGGGTTAGGCAGGTATCTGGCCGTCACTACAGACGGGCCCCCAGGAGAAGCCGTCTGATCGCACCTGGTCACCCCCAGCCGCACCTGGTCACCCCCAGCCGTCAGTAGTGTCTACACCCTCTTGAGCCCTGGACCGACCCCACAGGGTCAGGGGCTGCTCTGGGAGGGTGTGGAACTGGCCCCTGGAAACACCTTTGCTTCCTTCCATGGGTCTGTCCATTGTGGGGGGGCCCTCGGGGGCTGGCGCTGGCCCAGACCGCACGCATCACACCCAGGTCAGCTGTCTTGGCCCTGGACCTAGTGGGATCTGCCTGCTGGTGGGCTGGCCACCCCTCCTTCCTCAGTCTCCCGCTTCCCGGACCCTCTGTTTTGAATATGGTTGGGGAGGGTGGAGTGTGTGCACGCCTGGCAGGCAGCCCAGCCCGAGCAGAGACGCGGGACGGCCACCCTGGGCCTCTGTGTCTGGTCCCCACGTGGCCGTGGGGACAAGCCTCCCACCAGCGTCCAGACGCCTTCGCGGTCACAGAACCCGTCCTGGGCGAGGGGGCTTTCCAGAGCCCCTGTCTTCTTTAGTCGAGAGTCTCTGGGTCTCTTTCTTGGGTTTCCACAAGGAACGGCTCTGCCCGGCTGTTTGTCGCACACCAAACGGACGGTTTCTGTGGGTGAAGAGTTCAAGGCACAACTGAGCGCAGCCTCAGGTTGGAAGGGGCTTGATGCTGGGACGGGCCGTTTTCAGTGCTGGCACTTCAGTCACCGGACCAGCTCTCCCTGCGGCTGGGGTGCAGTGGGCCGCTGTCTTTGTTCTCAGTGTCATAGGCCAGGGAGGCGGGGCGTAGAGGCGGGGAGCAGCGGGGAGAGGGGGTGGGGGTGGGCCCCAGAGCCCGGGTCTCCCTGTGGCCAGCCCAGTGGGCTCCTTAGGAGGAAGATCCCAAGTGCCCTGGGTTTTCTTCCCTTGGGCAGGTCGGGGGTCGTGAGGGCCCTGAGCCGGTGGGGGGGCCCTCTCCCGGGGTTCCGACCTGGTGCTGAAGCCCCCTCTTCCAAGGGCGCCAGCCAAGGCCAAGAGAGGCTGCTGTTTTCAGTCTAATCCAGAGCCGCGCAGCGAAGGCTCACTGCGCAGGTCTAGAGCGCTTCGTGCTGGATAATGCACGTGGAGAGAGGTGTGCGATCACGTGGAGGAAACATTAGAAAAAATGGAAAAAACTTTGGGGCTCCTGGGTGGCTCAGTCGGTTAAGCGTCTGACTTCGGCTCAGGTCATGATCTCACGGTTCGTGGGTTTGAGCCCCGCATCGGGCTCTGTGCTGACAGCTCAGAGCCTGGAGCTGCTTCGGATTCTGTGACTCCCTCTCTCTCTGACCCTCCCGTGCTCACGCTGCCTCTCTCTCTCTCTCTCTCTAATAAATAAGAAACATTAAAAAAAAGAAGAAGAAATGTTTTAAAAAAATGAGTTACAAAAGAAGAAGGAGCGCTGTGTCATGAAATGCCAGGGTGCAGCTGCCCCTGTGCCCGCCTGTCGTCCGCTTTCAGATGCTGCAACACCTGTTTTTTGCTCCCAAAGGTCTTCCGGTGCCAAGAAGCAGCAGGCGCACGAGAGTCCCAGGCCCCTGTCCGTCGAGCGCCCTGGTGCCGTGCACCCTTGGGTCAGCGCTCAGCTCCGCAACTCCGTCCAGCCCTCTCACCTCTTCATTCAAGACCCCACCATGCCACCCAACCCAGCCCCCAACCCTCTGACCCAGCTGGAGGAGGCCCGCAGGCGCCTGGAGGAGGAAGAGAAGAGAGCCAGCAAGTTACCCTCGAAGCAGAGGTAGGGGCGTCAGGGAGAGCAGGCCGCACCCCCAGTCAGGGCCGCCTGAGCACAGCTTTGGGGCTGTAGCTCCCCGAGGCCTGGGCACGCCGGCAGTTCTGGTTTCTCCAACGGGGCGCCTCCGGGGCAGGGCGGCAGGCCGCCCGTGCAGTGTGACAGGGGCTGGGGGCAGGAGGTCATGACTGCCCTTCTGGGGGTGGGGACGGAGCGTCTCCCCTCTGAGCGCGCGCCGGCCCCTGCTCTCTGTGGAACCGCTGGAGGGTGCAGTCAGGCTCCCCCTGCCGGCTGAACTCAGGGTGGGGATCCTGGGGGGTCCTGGGGATGGGGAGCCACAAGCTGCGCCACGTGCGGGTAGGACGGTGAGCGTTGCTGAAGTACGTGTGGAGTACAGTCTCCGCGAGGGACCCCGAACCCCACCGTCCCCTTTGCCGTGGCCTCCTTGGCCTCGAGGGCCAGGGAGGCCTGACCCACTGCTGGCGCAGCCTCAGGCCGATGCGGCCCCCACCCCGGGGAGCCCCCCTTTGTGGACAGTGCGCCTTCTCTCCGGGCCAGAATGGGGCTCCGCCTGCCTTTTCTGCTGGGCCTTTTCCCAGACCGAGTCGGTCATTGGAGTTCCCGGATGGATCAGGGAAATCTGCAGGTGCCACTGAGGGCCTGGAGCCTGGTCACACGTTGGCCCTCTTCTCCTTGCCCGGCCACGGGCCATCCTTCCTGGGGGCCTCCCTGTGCGTGGGGCCACCGGCTCTTGCGTGCCTGTCTCATCAGGCCGAGCCGGAAGCCTGAGTGTGTCCCCTAGTCGTTGAACGTGACCACGTTTACGGCCACCTGTCTGACGCCCCGTGACTCTGTCACATAGGCCCAGAGCGCCGGCGTGGTGCTCTGGTGCCGCTCGGTCCGACGGGGCCGCGAACTGGAGGCAGACAGGGCGGCGGAGGGGCCGGCGGGGCGGGGGTGGGGCGTGTGGCCAGGAGGCCCTTCCTGCTGCACAGACCCCGGGGGCGCCGTCCTTGCCCCCCAGGGAGGGCCAGGCTCGCGTGCTCGCCTCCCGCCAGCACACACAGGCCCCGCGTGCGCCCTCGCTGGCCAGAGACACCAAACCGATCCGCACCAGCCTCTCGGGGCCCCGTAGTTTGGGCTGTGAGCCTCCTGGCAGGGTTCAGGCCTCCGGCCCCGGCCTCTCCGTTTGTTGCCGGTCCGAGGCACCCGGGCCCGTTGTAAGTGACTCCAGGCAGGAGTGGAGGCCTGAGCTCTTTGGGGGTGCCCGCGCCCCAGCTGGAGAAGAGAGGTCGCTGTGAGGGCCGCGCAGCATCGCGCCCGGGGCGACAGCCGTGTGCGGAGCTGCTGCTGGGCTGGGCCTTCCGGCCGCCGGGGACTGAGCGGCCACAACGCGGAGAGGAGGAAGAGCCGGGCCGTCCCCAGAAGGCTCCCGTCGGCGCGGAGGGCGCGACAGAACCCGCGGCTCCCGCTGTCGTCCGCTGAGGGAGCAGGGACTCTGCATGAACTGCAGCCTCGTGTCTGCTGCCCGGCGCTGACGGGGCCCGCGGAGCTCCGGTCCGGTGGTGACGGGCCGTCCCGGGCCCCGCGCGCGCAGCTCACCGCGGCGGTTGTTCCCTAGGTATGTGCAGGAGGTCATCCAGCGGGGGCGCTCCTGTGCCAGGCCAGCGTGCACGCCCGTGCTGAGCGTGGTGCCAGCCGTGTCGGACTTGGAGCTCTCCGAGACAGAGTACGTGCGCCCCCAGGCTCCCGGGCCCGCCGCCCGCCCCAGGACGGGGCCTGGGGCGCCGCGCCGACGAGCCGGCGCCGGCCGGCCTCAAGCTTCCCGTCTCTGTCAGGGGAGACGCGGGCCACCCCTGTGGGACACACGGGCAACAGGCCGGAGAGGAAGCTCTGGTCCGTCGCCTCGGCTCTGGCCCCGTGGCCCCCGCCCCACCTGCCTTTACTTCCCTGAGCTTCCCAGCCGGGCGCTGGGGCTCCCTGGAGTGCGGCCGGGCGCGTCCCTCCCAGCCTGGCCCCGCGGGCGCGCGGGTCCGGGTGCTGTGGGCACACGGAGTCTGGCTCTGTGCTTGCGTGGAACGTGGGGTTTGGGGCTTGGCACGTCTGCGCCCCAGGCAGGGCGGGGGTTGGGGACCACGTGTAGACTTCTGCTCAGCGCAGGACAGAGACGGGGCCCCCTACCTCCTCCCACACAGCGGTTCGTCATGTGCGGCCAGACGCCTGAGTGACTCAGAGCCTTCCCACCGGCTCACCCCTCCAGGGGGGGTGCTCTGGGCAGGGAGGGACCCTGCACCCCTCTGTACAGAATGGCTCCCTATCTGACCCCCCTGCCCGGTGAGGTTGCGGCACTTGGGGAAGGAAGGCGATCACCCAGGAACCGGTCTTGAGTGGCGGACAGCCACCCGGCCCGAGTAACCGCCTGCTGTGGTCCTGGAGCACCTGGGCGACGGAGGGTCCCAGTGTGAGCTCGGGGGCCCTCTGACAGGACCCTGCGCCCCTGCCGGCAGGGGCCCAGAGCCGTGTCCAAGCACATCCGGGCAGCTCCAGAGCGGTCAGGGGACGGGGACTGCTAGAGGGAGGCGGGCGCACTGCCTGCACAGCCTCTGCGCCCGTCAGGCCAGGTGGCTCTTCGCGGTGGTCCTGGGCGGGAGACCGTGCTGGCCTCACGCCCTTCTCCGCAAGTGTGGCCGGCCACCGCCTCTGCTCCTCAGACCAGCTCTCTGCTGTGGGGCAGGTCCATTTCCAGACCCCGCACGGTGCCATTTGTCCAGCCTCTGGCCTTCAGGGTTCCTGAGGCCTTGGGGCTCCAGGCCCCGCCCGGGGTACGAGCAGCGAGTGTTGGTCCCAGGATCCGGGGTGCCCTAAGAGACCTCGCGGTGGGATCCACCCCAGAGAAGCCACGTTTGTGTGGTCTGGGAGGGCGGAGCCACGCTCCAGCCAGCTCAGGCCACGGGGAGGCCAGAGGCCGCGGGCAGGAGGCTGAGGGTTGAGCTGGCGTCCGTGCCGTGGATTTCGGAGAGCATGGCGTCGGCACCGCCTCTGGTTGAGACGCCACACGGAGTGAGGCCACAGGGGCGTCCGGGCCTTCGCGCACGGCCGGGCACGTCCTCCCCGGTCCCTGCCCTTTGTTGGGGGCGGGCGGGCGAAGCCCTTCGGAGTGTGTCCTGTGTGACCCCGAGCCCACCGGTCACTGTTGCGCCCCTGCCCCCAGGACGAAGTCGCAGAGGAAGGCGGGCAGTGGGAGCGCCCAGCCGTGTGACAGCGTCGTGGTGGCCTACTACTTCTGCGGGGAGCCCATCCCCTACCGGACCCTGGTGCGCGGCCGCGCCGTCACCCTGGGCCAGTTCAAGGAGCTGCTGACCAAGAAGGGCAACTACAGGTGAGGGCCGGCCGGGCGGCGGGCGGGCCGCCCTGTGCGCGTGCGCGGGAGCGGGCGGGGCCCTCACCTCCCGCCGCCCCTCGCCCGCGTCCCGCAGATACTACTTCAAGAAGGTGAGCGACGAGTTTGACTGCGGCGTGGTGTTTGAGGAGGTTCGGGAGGACGAGGCCGTCCTGCCCGTCTTCGAGGAGAAGATCATCGGCAAGGTGGAGAAGGTGGACTGAGCGCGGGCCTGGGCGGCCCCCGGGGGTCACGGGCGTCGCGGCTCTGCGCGCACGCAGACGCACCAGTGCGGGCCAGGGGCCACGTGCCGCCTGCCCCTTCCCTCCGTCGGCGTCCAGACGGGCGGGCGGCCCCCGGGACCCCGTCCAGCCGCTGGCGAGCAGGGCGCCGCCCTCCACTCCTCAGCAATACTCGGCCCGGCGGGCGTGGCGCCCGCCAGCCTCCGGTGACTCCCTGCTGCTGACCGCGGGCAGCCCACCCGCCCCGCGCCCCGCGCTCACACTGCAGGCTCTGCCCCTCCTGGGACTCGTCCGCCCCACCCTGCTCGGGCCTGGGGCGCCGGGGGCCCCACGGGGGCCTCTGTCAATTGTACATGTCACCGAGTGCCTTCAACACAGCTTGTCTCTTGCCTGCCACTGTGTGGACCCGGCGACGGAGCCCGCAGCGCTCTCCCTCCTCCACCCTGCGTTTCTGGAGCGCGGGCTTAGCGGGTCCCGGGCCCCTCTCTCCCCTTTAAGGGCCCCTGTAAATATGTACATTTCTCAGGCCAGGGCCAGCGGGGTGGGGGGGGCTGCCCCAGCCCATTTTTCATGCGCTGACTTGTACAATTATCTTTTCAAAGGTACTTGGATAATAATGGAATAAAATCATTTTTGAACCTTCTCTGGCCGTGGAGAGCACCTGTTTTCTGTGGGTGGAGCCCGGTGGCGACCTTGCCATCACCCGCCAGCGTCACCTGAGACCTCTGAGGGTCCGTGCGGGGGGGGGCGTCTGCTGGAGGCACACTGACAGAGCTCTGGACGGGGGGGGCCCAGACCCGGAGCTGAGCCGGAGATCTACCCAGAAGGGCTGTGGGCAAGGGCCAGGCCCCATTCACGATGGAACGGCCCAGGAGGCTGTGTGGCCAACGCCGAGGGCCAAGGACCAGCCGTGCTCAGGAACCACACACACAGTCCAGGATCAAAAGCTCTTTATTCACTGGCTCCGCAGTGAACCATCTGGTGTGGGGGCCCCAGATGGTGATGGGGGGTCGACTACAGCTCCTCCTTGGGCTCCGTGGTGGCATTGACCGCTGTCTCCTGGAAAGGGTCACAGAGGTGCGGCTGAGAGCTGTGGCCTTGACTCACCCCCACCCCTGGCCACCGTGGTACCCCGGCCAGAGACCGGGAAGCCCAGGAAGGAGGCACCCACCGGGAAGGGCGCTGCGGGCTCCTCGGTGGGCTCCTCGGCGGGCAGCTCGCCGCCGTTGTCCAGGAACTTGGAGAAGGTCTCCACGTCCCTGGTGCTTTTGTATTCAATCACCTGAGGAGGGACACGGGGCTCCGGAGGAGCACGGCCTCACCCCGCTGTGCCCCTGGAGGCCCTGCCCCATCTCCTGCCCCTGAACAAGGCCTGAGGGAGGCGCAGGCCAAGCTCCAGCCCGAGGAAGGTGGGGTGTCTTGCCGCGCCTCACCTTGCGACCCTGGCCTGCGGGGAAGAACTTGAGGGTAGGGAAGCCGTGCACAGGAAAAGCCTCCAGCTCGTTGGCCGTGGCGTCCAGCTCCGCGATGATGACGTCCTCGCGGTCCTTGTACTTCTCGGCCAGGGCCTCCCAGGCCGCGGCCATCTCCTTGCAGTGGGTGCACCAAGGGGCATCTAGGACAGCGGGGCGTTGGCACAGCCCGCAGAGGCCCCCACCTGCCCGCTGCCCACCGCCCATGGCCCTCTGCACTCACAAAACTTGACAAACACGTTCTTGGTTTCATCAAAAGCCACCTGCTCAAAATTCTTGCCCACGAGGGTCTTGACCAGCCGCTGATCCCAGTCAGGGGGCACCTCCTGGCTCAGGAGGTAGGGCTGGGAGAGACCGGGCCGGCGCGTCAGTGGGGAGCTCTCCCGAGCGCTGCGCCCCACCCCCCACTCCCTGGGTGGGCACGTCAGCACCAGACCTTGACCTCGCCGCCGAGGACGGCATGGCAGAAGGCGGTGACGGAGGCCGCGGTGGCCGGCCCCCCGCGTGCAGGTGCGTACTTCTTGGTGGTCTCCATGTTGATGAAGCGCAGGGTGGGGGCCTCCTCAGCCTTGAGGCCAAAGTACCGCAGCACGTGGTCGTTGTCGGCGCTGACGTCCACCACCACGAACAGCACCTGTCGGCGGGGAGTCGGTGCTGGCCACCCCGCTTCCCCACCACCCTGCCCGCCCGCCCCATCCCAGCCAGTACCTGCCCCCGGAATGGGGGAGCAGCCTCCCCAAAGCCAGCCAGCAGCTCCTGGTGTGAGGCCAGCGTCTGGTTGACAAACAGCAGCAGGTGGTTGGGAATCCTGGCCGCAAAGATCCTGGGGGACGTCTGCGGAGGCAAAGCACCTGTATGGGGGGCTGGCTCCCTGGACGTGCCCCGCACCCCTGCAAATGCACCCGCAGCTCCACTCACCTGGCTGTTGAATTCTGTGACCAGATGCATGCTGTGCGTGAGGAGGAAGAGCGACAGGTCCCCCTGGTCCAGGCCCAGCTCTTCGTCCACTGGGAAGTCCGCCCGACCCTCGTCAAACTGGACAACACTGGGTGGGTCAGTGGGAGCCACGGCCCGGGCCCCAACCCCCACCTTGGCCTCGACCCACCTTCTTGAAGAGCACCACGGTGTCCTTGGTGAGGCCAAACTTCTGAAAGAGCTTCGGCTGGTCAGTGAGGCCAAAGGTCATGTCTAAGGCATCCCGGGCCAGGGCCAGGAAGGTAGCCACGTCCTGGTCCTGCCGGTCCTAAGGGGCCCAAACCTGTGAGGCCGGCACCACCGACCCTGCTCCCACGGCCCGGGCCCCAGTGCCACCAGCTCACCTGGAAGAAGCCAATGACCACGACATCCCGGCCATCGATCAGTGCTTGGGCACCCTCTTCGTCCTCGAGCCAGGTGGCACTGGGCCCCGCCCGCCGCCTCACCCACTCAGCGATGCCCTCGGCCTCTCTGGGGCCTGCAAAGAGTCCCCTCAGCCGGGGCCCGTGCCCCAGCCCAGCCCACCCCCCACCGACCACGCGGGCCTGCTCCCCGCACCGGTGTACTCCTCCGGATGTGTGCGGTTCCCGTCACGGAAGAACTTGAGCGTGGGGTATGCGGTCACAGCAAACTCCTGGGTCAGCTCTGTCTCTGCAGGCCCGTCCACCTTGGCCAGCCTGGCTCTGGCTGACTCTGCCGCCAGCAGGGCTGCGGCCTTGCTGTACTCGGGCGCCAGGGCTTTGCAGTGCCCACACCACGGGGCATCTGGGGGACAGGGCCATGAGTGTCCTCGGCCTCTGCAGCCCCAGCCTCAGCCCCCCCTCTCCCGGCCAGAGCCTTGGGGTCGCTCGGGTCTGGCAGGGAGCACTCCTATCCACGCTTCCCTCCTCTGGGGGCCCATCTGACCCTCTGCGGCAGAGCCAGAGCTCAAGGCCCCACGCCGGGAGGTGCAGCGCCCAGCACCTTCCGGACCACGAGTTTGAGGAGAATCCTACAGCTGCTGCTCCCTGGCCGCCCGTGTCTGCTGGTGGAACCTGCGATCCAGGCATGGCTTTCACACGTGCAAAGGTTTGCGAAAATCCACAGAGCAGGGGCGCCTGGGTGGCTCAGACGCTTGAGCGTCTGACTCTTGATTTCGGCTCGGGTTATGATCTCACCATATGTGAGGTACGTGAGGTACATGAGATGAAGCCCCACATTGGGCTCCAAGCTGACAGTGGGAGCTTGCTCGGGATTCTCTCTCGCCCTCCCTCTCTCTTCCCCTCCCCCACTCATGTGCCTGCTCTCCCAAAAGAAATAAACATTAAAAAAATGTTTTCTTTAATGTTTATTTTTGAGAGAGAGAGAGAGAGAGAGAGGGAGAGACAGCATACGAGCGAGGGAGGGGGAGAGAGAGGGGGAGAGACGGAATCTGAAGCAGCTCCAGGCTCTCAGCTGTCAGCACAGAGCCCAGCACGGGGCTCGCACGCATGAGATCATGACCTGAGCCGAAGTCTGATGCTTAACTGATTAAGCCACCCAGGTGCCCCTATGGTGTGTTTTGTTTTGCTTTAATGCACAGAAGAATAGCAAGGCTTGGCTGCTCTGCGGCCCCTCTCCTCACAGAAGGAGTTTGCAGGCGGGTGCTGATCCAGGGTCTTCCCTGCACCCGCATCTGCGCCTCCCTCCCCAGCCCCACCCGGCCCTGCTCGAACTAGATGCCCCCAGGCTCAGCTCAGTCCCAGGGCTCTGCTCCAGACGCCCTTCCATGGAGCCCCAGGAGCACAGGACAGGCCGAGTGCCCACCCGGCGAGCCCCGGGTCCACAGGGCAGGCGGCCGAAGCCCGCGGGTGGCCCCCGCTGACCCGGTGCACTCACAGAACTGCACCAGCAGAGCGCGGTGCTCCCGCAGGGCCAGGCCCAGGTTGCGCCGGGTCAGCACCAAGATCCCATCCTCCTCAGGGACTGCCTCCTCGGGGGGCTCCTCCTCGGGCGCCCTGGGCCCTGGGCCCTGGCCCCCCGGGACCGAGGCCCCGAGCAGCAGCAGCAGCAGCAGCAGCACAAGCAGGCGCGGGCCGTCCATGGCAGTGCTCGGCCCGCGGGGCGGGGGGCAGATAAGCGGCCGGGGGCCAAGCAGCAGCTGCCACGTGGCGCCCAGTCCCAGTCCGAGGAAGATAAGGCCGGAGGCTCCCCCACCCCGGGGAGGGAGGCAGACAGAGGCGACACCAAGGGAACCGAGACAAGGTGACGTTTAATTAGGACTGTTCAGGGCACAAGGCCAGCCCAGGGAGGGGGTGTCCCAGGACTGGGGCAGAGGGCGTGGGGGGTGCGGTCGCTGCGGGGGCAGGGGAAACAAGGGCCCCGGTGGGCTGAGGACAGCCCCTGGGTGGGGGGCGTTCAGCTCTTCCAGTCCCGGCAGATGTGGAGGCCCCACTCCCAGGACAGGTGGTCTGTCCTGTCGTCGTCGGTGAAGAAGGACGTGACCACGTAGGCGCCCCGCGCCAGGGCTCCTCGAGGCGCCTCCTCCACCGGGGTCACAAACTCATACTCCTGGGCGCTCGGCCCATAACTGCCCACCATGTACACGGCCTTGTCCACTGGGGGAGGGGAGGCTGTCAGGGGCCACCCTGCGCCACAGCCGCCCCTCCCCTCGGCCCCCCAGGCCAGCCCCTCCTCGCCGCCCTCACCACGCAGGCCCTGGCGGTAGGTGTGATGCAGACACTTGAGGCCGCTGACGATCTCCTTATTGACCTGGGGGACAGAGGGTGTTAGGTGCCCCTCTGGGGGGGCTCGCCCCGTGCCGGCGGGCGTCCCCCATGACAGCTGCCCTCACCTTGAAGGTAATCTTCACTTTGTAATCCACACCCTCCTTCAGGACAAACACCTGGTTTTTCAGTGCAGCCAGCTCCCCTGTTAGGGAAAGCGCCGCTGAGGACCGGGCTCCTGCGACGGCGGAGACCCTGCCCCGGGGCCCCCCCGGCGGGCGGTACCTGTGAGGTCCATGGTGATGGGCCCTGGAGCCTGCTCAGACATCAGCGTCAGCCTGGTCACCTGCACGTTGGGCACGCTCGGGTCTGAGGAGAAACCGGAAGTCACCAGGCCGCCCCCCTCCCCCGACCCCGCCCTCGCCCCCCCTCCCAGCCCAGGGCTGGCATACCCAGGAGGGGCGGCAGGGGCCCCAGCAGTGCCCGCTTGTACTTGGCCAGGCTCTCGTCCTCTGGGTCCAGCTGCTGGATCTCCTGGAGGCTCTTCCTCCCCGGGGCCCGGTACTCAGGCACGGCCTCGTCCAGGGCCTCGTCCGGCGACAGCTGCCTCTCCTCCTTGTCAGTCAGGAGGACTGAGGGTTGGGGAGGTGCGTGAGCAGCTGCCGCCAGCTGACCCCCGCCCTCGCTCCCCGAGCCGAAGCCCCCCACCTGGCCAGC